>VXBW01008243.1:439954-515738 GCA_013400375.1 Thinocorus orbignyianus
GCGGGGGGGGGGGGGGGCTTCCTTGGCCTCTACCGGAACAGACTCTGCGAGGCCCTCACCCCACCCCCCCGTCAAAAACTTTACAACTGAAAGAACTATCAACCACCCAAAACAGCTTTCTGTTTCCCTAATCCATTTCTTTCTATCTCACGTTTCTTTTGCCCCTGCCCTTCTCCCTTACTCTGAAGAATCATAGTTTTTCGAGTAGAAGAATTCTTATTTCCTTGTTAACCATATTACATATCACTTTTGGTCAAGATTTTCAAAGTCTCGACTTCAGATTGGGTGAAGTTGAGCACCTCTTATCTCAACGTCTTTTTTTCTGTCCTTGCTCCTCCCCAGCTGCAACAAGTGGGAAAGGAATTTAAATGCCAAGATGACATCCACATAAGCCCAGAAAGGACATTGCATTGGGGTAAATTAGAAAATTCATCTTCCATCTTTGTAATTTTCTTTAGAAGGAAAAGACTGCATAGTGGTGTTTCAACACTGTATAGGATTACAATCTGAAGAGATAAAACTGATATACAGATTGTTAATACAAGCACGTTGTGAGATCCTTTGGGTAGTTTATAAATAGTATAAATATATAAATATAAATAGTTTTGTGCTACTGCTGCACTTTTGATCTTCTCAAAAGAGGGTTAAATACAGCTTTAATACCTCATAAACCAAATCTATCAAAGCTGATAGCAATATGATGTTCAGAGGCCTGGAGCACGTCTCCTATGAAGACAGGCTGAGAGAGATGGGGCTGTTCAGCCTGGAGAAGAAAAGGGTCCGGGGAGACCTTCTAGCAGCCTTCCAGTATCTGAAGGGAGCCCACAGGAGAGCTGGAGAGGGACTCTTTGTCAGGGAGTGTAACGACAGAACAAGGGGTAACAGTTTTGAATTGAAAGAGGGGAGATTTAGATTAGATAATAGAAAGAAATTCTTTCCTGTGAGGGTGGTGAGGCACTGGAACAGGTTGCCCAAAGAAGCTGTGGATGCCCCATCCCTGGAAGTTTCCAAGGCCAGGCTGGATGGGGCTTTGAGCAACCTGCTCTAGTGGGAGATGTCCTTGCCCGTGGCAGGAGGGCTGGAACTTGATGATTTTTAAGGTCCCTTCCAATTTTAACCATTCTATGATTCTAATATTCCACATTCCTTATTTGTGTGCATTACTATGTGCTATAGAGTTGCAAGTATAATAATATACTTACACAAAGATACAACTTTTTAAAAATTCAAATTCTAAAGAAGAAATTCAGTTTGGGGCTCTTACTTCGATCAATTTTGGTCAATACACTTTTCTCCTGTTCCCAATTGTAATTCACATCACAGTGTCTAGGATTTTATGCTCTGTGAAAATTTTGCTGTCAGTGGAAGCCACGCAGGCTGAGCAAGCGCACAATTTTCCTGGGGAGGTCTACAGTCTTTATCAAGCCGGGAAATTTCTACTATTGAAAGATTTCATGCCAGAGCAAGCTGAACAAATCATCACCCTCATACAGTTAGAAAGCTGCTTGCTGAAATCCATCGCAAACCAAACTAGAGTCGACCTGGCATGTAATGAGCTCACCCAGGGGCAATGCAAAACAGATATGTATCTCGAAAGCAAAATCTATCCTGGTGCTAACATTTATGTTTTAATATAAAACTGTGACATTACGTAGGTTTTATACTCCCTTGATTTGTGTTTATAGCACAACAGAGGATTATTCTCCCTTGATGGATTATGCCCTTTGGTATTCTCAGGTATGCAAACTGAGCCTATTTTATGATAGCACAAGTAGTTATTAGAGTGTTGTTATTTAAATGCTGTGAATAAGGTTCAAATGAATGATTTGTAATTTTTCTAAGTATCTACAAAATATCTGTAAGATTATACTCAGTTTTAGGATTTCATCTGATAGAATACTGTATTGACCTGTATCTCAATTAGAGGAATTGTGTTGTAATGTAAATTCAAGAGGGGAAAAAAAAAAAGAAAAGAGAAATGTGGCAATACACTTGGGGCTGATCTTACAAAGGTATAAATAAATGGGAGGTTTTTTGCATATTCTTTTTTCCCCTCTATCCAAAGGATACATTTTCTCAAATAATATGCTTCCCTGACCTGTGTTTTCCTAGGTCCTGTTTTGTGTGGGGAAAAAATGCAGGGTGGGAGTAATTAAAGCTATATGAGAAAAATTCACAAGGCAGAATAATAATTTAAGATGTTGCAAAGAAAATATATACTGATTGGAAAAGTAAGACCTCATATATGGCTTCAACTATATTGTCAAGTTGCTTTGTTTCTGCCTTCATCTGGGGTCCTGCTTCACTCATTGTCTTTTCTACATACATGCTAACTTGCTTCTAGGCTTAAATTTGGTATGACTTAACTAAATATTTTAATTAGAAACCCTAGGAATGGACCAGGGAAGACATTCATGCCAGTGTCAATATTCTGCAAGAAAAATAACCCAATAATCTGGATTTTAGGGAGCAAGGTAATTTATTATACATTGGAATCACTTCTTTACCCTTAAGGGATCCTGATGGATGACAAGACAGGAGGAATCAGGGTACAGGAAGAGGAGCTGAAATCAAAGTTTAATCATTAGTCTTGATGATTAGTATTTCAAATTCCCATAAGAGAGACTGCCAGATTTTCATCTAAACTGCAAGACTTTTCCCCTTGAATGTTAGGTCAAGTTCTGACTCTCATTGGATGAGAGGAGAGTTTATAGCATTTTCCTGCTCGGTTTCTTTTCATTTGGAAGATCAGGAGACCAGCCTCCCATCCTGCTTTCCAAGAACTTGAAACCCAAATTTTTATCAAAACAAAAGCCTTTGAATAAATATTTCACTCCTAGGTAATGGTGGCATGTAATTCTTTATCTTCCTCCTGTTAAAAATTTGGAGTTTTTCATACACTGTGGGAGGAGGAGTCACAAAGAAGTTTTCTTCTCGAAAGCTACACAGTGGCATTTTATGCTGAAAATTTGCAAGATGCTTCGTAATGGCAATTAAACCAGACCATGGAAGGGTGATATGACATGGCATTTCCATGGATAGTCTTGTTTATAGCCAACAAAAGCCATGATGACAGGAGTCCTAGAAATGTGCAGGTTTCTGTTATTTACTTTGAATGTTTGCTTATATTTCAAAATTAATTATAGGAAGAGAGGTTGTTTAATCAGAAAAAAAATAAATGTATCATGGTGAAAGCTAGCATTTGTATCAGCTGTGTCTAACAGAATAATTAATTGTATATACCTGAAGTATAGATAGAAAGCATATTTAGAAGATTTTCCTTGTGTTTCGCAAATTTCTTATTCTTAATAGTATGTATTGATGTATTACTTGTGAAGGGACTTAAAAATATGTTTCCTCACAGAAGGAATTAAGCTTTTCTGTTCTGGACTGGAGAAACAGCCCTCTGATCATCTTCATGGCCTTCCTCCAGACTCAACCCCAGCAGGTCTGTGTCCTTCTTAAACTGAGGGTCCCAGAGCTGGATGCACTACTCCAGGTAGGGTAAGCAACTCCACACGGCTTGGTGTCATAGGCAAAGTTTCTGAGGACACGTACATGAGTATAATCATGCAGTCAACCTACATAAGGCTATTGAACTACTATTTATTTTAGATAATTTCTCTACTTTTTTAATTCTTTGAGATGCTTTTAAGCACTCCTTGCTTGGGAGATATTGCTTGCCAAGATGATAATCACGCTTGCTGTCCTCTGTTCCAAGGCAGATGTGACTGTGACATGGAGCTATGCTTAGACTAGACCCTTTAGATACCTGTCCAATGCACCTTTCCAGTTAGGCAATGATACTGCTCTCTTAATTTAATTTTGATTAAACTGACAGTATACCTTATGCTAATTTCTTCTAGACCATATTTTCTTAAACTGAACAACCACTCCTCACATTGTATAATCAGAGCCTTCTGTTTCTAAATCCGAGGTTGGGATCAGGATGTGCAGGACAATAGGTACTGCTGGGAAAACCTCAAAGTACTTAGAAGGAGCTGGAACAGTAAAGTTGGAAATTGTGTTCTAACCTCACATTTGGAAATGGCCTGTTTCCTTCTGGTCTGTTGTGTGGTGGGCTGGGCGGGTGACACAGGAAAAAAGATTTCTCAGAGGAGAGGAAACCTTCTTTAAGAGGCATAAGAGGTGGAAGAAGTGAGGAAACTGAGGAAAGAGAACACTTGAGAGGATAGGATGGCTGAAGGAACCCTCAAGGAAGACTAGACTGGGAATGGGAGGTCCTTGCAAGGCTAGGAAAGAGAAGGTTATGTGGGTGATACCAAAGGACTGAGAGGTTGAGGAAAGGGAGATATCTCCACTTACAGCCTCTTAAAGAAGAAAACCTCCCAGTTGCCTCCCACAATGTTTTTCTGGAAGCCTGAGGATGACCTTTGTCTCCCTTAATCCTGTCCATTGCTTAAATCTCCAGACTTCCTGCCCCCATCAAAAAACTTGCCCATCCAAAATGCCTTTTCACCATCCCTTCCCCACAGCACCTTCCATTCTCAGCACTGTCAAACTACTAAATTGTACTGCCTTCTACTTTAGCTGTTTTGCTCTCATTTCAGTTTCCCTACGCTTCTGAGCTGCCTTTGAGTAACATGCTGTCCTGGTTTCCAGCAGGGACGGGATTGATTCTCCCCTGGCTCTATCCGGCACAGCTATTCCACCCCATGTGCGCCAGGCCCAGGTGCAGCAGGGAGCTGGCCTGGAAGGGGCGGGGCCACAACCGGCAGTGGGCGTGAAGTCACGGTGTACATGTATATATGGACGGGTGGCACCGGGGTGCATCTTGGCGGCGGCGGTGGCGATCGGGGCAGTGCGGGCTGCGGTCGGTATTGTACTCGTGTTTGTATCCTCCATCTGTGTTACTGTTTCCCTGCAATACCTGTTGTTCTGGTAAACAGTTTTTATCTCAACCCACAAGTCTGCCTTTTCTTTCTCATCCTCTCCCCGCCGCTGGGGAGCGGCAGAGACAACCGACTGCCATGTGATGCTTTTGTTGCCGCCGAGGCTAAACCACGACACATGCATAACTTGAACTGCACAAGAAATGAAGAATGTCTCTGGGTGTGCATGGAGAAGAAGCAGCAACCTGGCAGTAGGTAAACTGTAGAAAAGACCCCTTCCTGAGAATGGCTTGAACAGCAGGGTAAAGTAGCTACATAAAGAAAGCAACAGTGATACCCTCTCTGCTGTTAAATTTGTAATGTGAACAAATGGAGAAACAATTTTCCACCTTTGCTTCAATTTAAACTGTTTTTTGTAGCATCCTCAGTGGTACCAAGACAGAAATATGTCTTCACTGTAGCAACTATTTAACATAATTGTAGATTTTCTTCCTTCAGTCTTTTCATCTTCACCCTCAAAATCACCTCAAAATCTTTCAGTTTCACTTCATAGATGTTTCTTTTAATAGTAATAGCTAGCAACTTTTCAGACAGAATTAAGAATCTTCTTTGAAACTCCACAGGACCCCTTTCATTATGAGCATTCAAACTAGGAGGAAATTATAATAACATAAAGAACAGGTACATAAATTCTACTCTATAGAAGAAATATAAAGGGAATAAACAATAAATGATGAAATGTCTGTAACGCCTGCTGAGCTGCTGCCTTTCTTCCTTCTCTCAGAATAAATGTAAAAGATACTGCTGGTTTTAGAACACACACCACATTCCTGGCATGCTACACTATTCTTTTTTTTTTCCTCCAGTGAAGTCTTATTATTTGTATCTTCATGTATTTATTGTTTACTTGATTCTGCCTGTGACTGATTCACAAACAGATGGACACAGTGAATTCCTGGAGAGGTCCTGCAGTTTGATTGGATTGTTTATTTGCAGGTTTTGGTGAAGCCTGGGGAAATATAACAAGGAGAAAAGTCTAAGGTCAAAATTTAGATGCAGGTGTTTTCATAAGCTTTCTGCTCTAGTGCTGACTTTCCATATGGGTATGCATTTGTTCCCATGTTTGCTCACACGGCCCCAGTATTTTTATTTTTATTAGTAGTGACCTTTCTTTCAACAGTTACATTACACATGATTTGTTTGGTGGTTGGTTTGGCTTTTTTTTTTTACATGAGAAAGAGTGCCCAGCTTTTTTATAAAGGCACAAATTCTTCACAGTCACGCAGAATTATTGTAAGACTCTCTGCTGTCCCATGATATTAATGTATATTATCATAACTTGAAAACCCTGCTTAGCCAAATCACCCCAAGTTTAGGGCAGATCATGGCTGAAACTGAATGGGACACATGACAGTGTACAGCCAAACCATCCTATATTTCTCAGCATAGTCTCCTTTTAGCATGCATATCAATCACTAAGTGAGTTCATTATATACAGCCCGTCCTCCTGGCACTCTTGTGAGATTAAGAAAGGATAAACAGAGTGACTCTGTGCATAGGAAAAACAGTTGTTATAGGCTAGTTCCTTTTCCATTGTGGAAATGTCTGTCTGAGGACTGTTGCTGTTAGTCACCCTACACACATAGTGGGTGAGGTTTACTCTTTTGGTTTCTCCCCTCTAAGAGCGTTCTCACCCGTGGAGTCATGCTGTGTATGAACTCACTTGCTGAATCCCTTTCGTGTCACTAGCCCAAACAAATCTTACTCCCATGGAGCTCTGCACACATCTGCCAACTAAATTATGGTGAGGAATCAGGTGGTTCTGCACTTATCTTCCAGCTACTGGCTCCCCTAACCAGAGGAAACATTGCATTTCACTACATTACATTACATTGAAAGACAAGTTTTGCATCTTTTACATTCGCTTGGGAGAAGAAGAGGAGGTGTGAGTCCTTAGTTGAAGACATGTCATAATTTACCATGGCATTTCCATATCATCTCTTTATCCTCTAGAATTTTCAACAGTCAGTAAATAATGCACTCACTTGTACTGAAATAATCAGGATTATAGCTTCTGTATATGAAAAGTGCCTGCTGAGAAGTATAATTTTTTCATGCATATCCTTCTAAACATTATGTTTCTAAGTAAAAAATGATCTAATATTGGATGCAGGATATGCAGTCTATTGCTCTGATAGAGATGCAATGCAATGTAATGACATTTAGCATAACGGATAGTAGATTAATGATTCTTTACCACTTTTCATATGAAGACCAGGACATGATTTATTTTCCTAAGTCAAATCAGTCATATAAAACTTAAAAGTCAATATCATATTTGATCATAAAGAACTATTTTGGCATTAGTATCTCTTATTTGCACTGTGATTTGTTCTTGAACCAGAAGTCTCCTGCTCGCGAGAATATGGTCAAAAGTCAATGCCAGTTCCAGCCAGCTGGGGTGAAGGTATGAAGGCAGCGTACAAAGGAAGCTTCAGCACTGCTCTGTAGATGAGACTGATGAGCTTTTCAAGCAGACAAAAGCACCAGGAAAAATGATCATTCTAACTTCTGTGGCTGTCACTTCTGCAGTATGATTCATTTTCCTTGTGTTGTGAAAAGTTTTATGGGTGCCAGTCCCTCAGGTAAACCAACACATTTTATAACTTGTTTCCAAGCTTTTGAGCTTTCAGAGAGAATTTTTACTTCAGTTGGGAGAATTTGATTTTGATTTTTTTTTTTTTTTTTTAAAATTTTTATCACATCACACTGGGACCTCAGAAAAAAATGAAATATCGTGACACAACAATCCTAGGTGACAAAATGAGAAATAAAGAGAAATTTGATCTGGTAAGTTTTGGAAGCTGTGTGCTGCCCTTGCCCTTTTTCTTTTCAAGAGATACTTGCTATGAAGTAGGCATGGAGAAAATAGGAACAGAATAGGAGAAAAGCACATTGAATGCTGCTGAACTAGGAATACTGTGTTGAGTTCATAAACACTTGTGTTATCTGTAACATACAGCACTCTGTAGCTGTGGAAGGAAAAATAACCATCCATCTGTCCCAGTTCCTGCAGTTGCTGCCTTGCAGGAGGCTCTAAGCATGAAGTGCTGACTACTTGGCATTGCTGGACCACGGGTCCTGCCAGTGCAGGTAGCTCAGGCTGCAGTCAGTTGGGTCTGTGCAGGCTTCTCAACTTGGATCCTTGCTGGACCTGTGGAAACAGGCTGATGAGGAAGAGAGAGTGTAAAGAGGGAGTGAGGCAGAGAAGTAGGAGATAGTGGCAGCGCTCTAGGCTTTGGGCAAGGAAGGAATCAGGGATCCCAGTACTAGTTAGAAACCTGGTGTTATTATTGGTAGTAACCGAGTAGTGGCCAAGGAAACAGTGGCAGTAAATCCAGAACAGAAAACAGCAATGCAGTGGGAGAAGTGAGGAATTACAGAAAATTATAATGGTAAAGCTTGGATGAAATTTTTCCTATGGTCACATTTTCACTTTTCTGCTGCGATCCTGAGGAGAACAGATTGGATCCCTTCTACCTAGCAAGCTGCTAACAAACATTTGTCTAACCTGTTTCTAAAACTGTCCGGTGAAAGAGATTTCACTTCTAGAATGATCCTAAAATGAAGAAAAAAACAGTAGAAGCAAATAATAGAGAAACAATATCTTAGTATCATAAGTGATTTAATGCAAATCAAAATAAGATGTAAGAACTTATACTAACAATTTAATGCATGAAATAATCAAAATACAAATGTGCATGTTTTATAAAATCTTGTGATGATCTCGACACTGTAAGAGAAACTCAAATTCTGGTGTAAAAAGTACCTGCCAGAGATCATCATATAAATGACATACAGAGCTTGTATTAAATGATATGTTTCTCATCCATGGTAAGTACTCTACACACAAGGTGTTTGGTGTATGGCAATGCTTATTTACCACATATCCAGTACTGATCTGAGGAGATCTCTTACAAGCTGCTAGATGTTTAGCAGAGTTCAGAAGCTCTGCTGATTTTGCTTTCATTCTGCCTTACTCTTGTCAAAGGCAGCTGCAATCCCAGTGGAAAGGTAGGATTAGAAAAAGATACACGTAATCAAGTTTACTGGCTCCTGAAAAATAGCAGCCTGGGTTTTTTCAAAGAATGGAGCTGTCCTGTCTTGGTAGATCGGCATTTAGTCACATGCACAAATTGCAGAGCAGGCACTGTAAACTCTTGACAGGGTGAGCTAAACAAGCACAAGACCATGTCAGTGCAGGTGTGCTTAACATTTACGCACTGTGATTGCGTACAAAAGATCAATGTCCCCAGAAGAGATTCACAAAGTAAGTGGAGGTATCTGCCTGAATTTAGAGGTTAATAAGTCAGGTTGATCTAACGCATTCCAGGCCATTTTGTGCTTTTCTGCATTTTTTGCTTTCAGGTTAATGCTATAGAAGATCCATGTCAGAAACATTTCAATAAAGGACAGTGAGTATTGGAGGAAAAACTAGGTGTGTAACAAAAGTGAATTAATTAATGTGAAGCTTGTAATGGTATCATTCCAGGCTGAAGGTGGGTGGAAGATGGGAAGAGAATTTTACCTGGCAGGAAAGAAACAAATAGTAGGCTTGGCCAGTGGCCAAATGCTCTAAAAAAGCTGACACTAACTCCTACCAAGGCTACTTCCTACAACTGAGGGACACTAAAAGCATCAATACCATCAACATCTCAGTACAGAGACTCCTTCATCCCTTAGGTAGCTACCCAGGGACAATGTGTATGGGGATGGACTGAGCATGCTGTTCTCAGACTTCATCAGGCATGTCTATATTTTTGTAGGTTCCCTCTAAAAATCAGTTGCTAGAGTTGAGCCCAGTAAGGGAGATGCTTTACTCAGGTGGGTACCCACTCACATTGACCAGTTAGTTCAGCCCAGACAGTCAGCTGTCTTCACTCAAGTATTCCCTTTTACAGTGAAGAGCACCATCACCCTTTTCACCCCAATGGAGAGTAGCTCTAGAAGAAACACTTTGAGCTTACTGCTAATTGCCCTTAAAAGGAAAAGTTACACTTATAGTAGAGTTGGAATAGTAGAAGTTGGAAGAAGCAAGACTTTTAGGGCAAGAAAAGAAACAATCATGCACTAGCTCCCATTCTTTCAATACATTCTAAGTAATTTGTTATATTTTGCACTATTTTGTTCCCTCTGTGCTTTTAAGAGAGAAGGATAGCAAGAAAATGATTATAATGATTTTAACATTTTTACACCTGACATAACAAGTTTAGCTATTGACCTGTGCTCAGTAAAATTTTTCATGTGTTGATTAGTGGAATAAAACCGAAAGCAAATAAGTGTAGAAATAAAAGTAATTAAGCTTCACCAAAACTCACACAATTTGTGTATTTAAAAATACATTTCTAATTTAGGTCTGTTTCAAAGCACCAAACTACTGTATTTTGTTTGATTTTTTTTCCCTGGCCCTAATCTTATAACAATCATAGAAAGATCAAAGCCAAACAGTTGAAAAAATTCCTGAGGACAGTAAGGGAGAATGTTGCATTGATACAGCTTGAAAGATTAAAAAACAGAGAGATGAGCATTAAGTTTTCAGGTCAGAATAAAAAAGTTCTCAGGGAAAAAATGCTTTGTGCTGTCAATACAAGGAAACCTTTCAAGAAAATAGGCTTTACAAAAACAAATGGGAACCAGAGGTGAACAGCCTTATAGGGCTATGGTCAGCAAAGAGGGATTACACAATGACAAAGAATAATGATGACTGCACTGCAGAAGTCTGAGAAATTTCATTCAGTTCTGAGAAAGACCAAAAGTTCAGATAGAAGCGCAGCCTCTACATGGACTGGAGAAACTGGGCAACAAATCTTGGAGCAGAAGAATCAGTCATGACGGGACCAGTGCTTTCTGCCCACAGCCCCTTGTGATGGATTGTGGAGCCCCTCACACCAAACATGGACTGAGGCCTGGAGATACAAACATGGAAGAAAATGAGAGGAAAAGAGTTGTTGATTACTTCTGCTTCATTTACAAGTGTGTGAGTTCATTATGGGGTTTGTATGGATTTTCATTCTTAAACCATACCAACCAAGATACAGCAAGCAACTGGGAAAACACCAGTATTGGAAAATTTTTGGGAAAAATCAGCAGTAATACTTAACAGCATGAACCTCCATGAGAACATACATGTCTTGCTGTCACTTCTAATTATACCATATATCGCATCTGAAAGTGAAATCATGATCCAGAGACTTACATACATACTATGTACTGCAGTGCTGGGAGTTAAGGAGAACCCTATTCAAGCTGGTCCCACAGCCATCAGGTTTATGGGTGCCAGCAGAAGTGCCAGAGGCTGCCTTTAATCTACATGCCTTACTACAAACACAAGGAAAGGACAGTTCAGACCAGAGAGCAAAAATAGTCTGTTTTCCTTCAGGTCAGCCATCAGTGGCTGGGGAATGAGACCACAGTGAAGGATGGGAAAAGCTTCTTAAATGTAGGAATGCCCTGTGCATACTTCTCAGAGTCTCTGTCCCTTCCCCAAACCCAGTACACCATATCTTCTGGACTGGACAGCTACTTAAATTTCTGCCTTGTGCTAATTCTCTTTGTCTAGTTTTAATGCAGAACAAGGACCAGTTATTTACTACTTCCCTGAAGAGCTTAATGACTTTGCTACCCTGCCATAAAGGAGTTAAGCTCCTTTACCAACCAGGTGGCTGGAGCACTGGCAGCTATGATTCAATACACATGGCAGCTGCAGGGATATGAACTATGTGGGAGGAGGACTCAGCTGGAGGACAGGCATTGAGGGACAAGCTGCTAGGGAGGGGGCAGGCTGGAGACAGCAGAAACACCAGAGATGCTGACAGCCAAGGCAGCAGAAAGTCGGAGGAAGATTTTTAATATGATCTGGGAAAACCCTATAGACAAAGTTTGTAGGGAGAGTGTTGTCAGGAAAGAGGCCTGGGGATGTTTGAATCCAACAACATGAGGAAGAAAGGGTTGGTCTCTGTTCTGCATACAGAAACAGTTCTTGATCACAGTTCACCGAGGTTTGGGAACCCCAGCACTGCTGGTGTGACTGCTCAGTCCAGCCTAGAGGAGACCTAATGTTTATGGCATTTCAGTTCATCTGGCTTGTTTTTATTAAAGCAGAGAGTGCTTGTCTGAATAGTTAAGCCAGCAGATCCACAAGTCAGTAACCTCCAGCATAGTGGTGGTGACAGACAGCTGGGGACAAGCTGGGGCTGGGAGCTTCTTCACTTGGCTCTGCTTCAGCCAGGATGTGTGACCACAGCCTCAACATGTTGATCAGTCAAACAGGTCAAAAGGGTGTTTACCTTTGGAGGTACTTGTATTGCTATTTTGATGCCCACGTGCTAATTTCTGAGAAACCAGAATAGCGGATTTTTCTCCCTTACATGGTTCTCTAGAAAGGAGGGGACTCTGTCATTTTTCTGTGACTACGGTATTTGAAAAAAAAAAAGCTTAATTTCCCTTTATTAAGAAGGCCTAGAAGAAATTATTGATAAAATTCCTGCTGTTTTTCTAGACTAGTTGGCAGTTTGTTGACTAGTCATAGCCACCATCTTTTGGAAGGCTGAACCTGTGAGGAGCTTTGTTTTCTCTCTTACTGAAAGCTCATGCTCTCCAGTTACTCACCTCAGCTGTGGGGAAGGCGATGACCTCTCCACATGGCTGTTGCTCCACCTCTGTCACACCCAGGATTCTGCTTTGCTGCCGTTTTCTTTAAGTGAAGGCAGCCCGGGCAATTGTCTCTTCCTCAGCTTTCCGGGTGTACTGTGTCATGTTTTGGTTCACTGACACAGTGTTACTCTGTCAGATTGCCCACCCCTACTATTTTGGCTTCTCTTTTGTTTTGGAGTGTGTGCATTTTCCCCTGCAGCCTCTGCCTACCCCTTTCATGTCCCTTTCTTTATCATTATGTGGGGCCGAGGCTGCAATGACCCTGAGAATCACTCTGTGCAGCTGAAATCAATCTTGCAGCTGAACTGAGCTCTAGGAGAGGAGGACAGAGGACTTGGGCATCTGTACTGGTGAGCTCTGGGGCTGGGAGAGAACCTGGCAGCCTTATGGGTAATCAGGGTAGCTACGGGACTTCTGAGTGAGTTTGTTTCAATTGTGGCTGAGCACTTTCTCGCAATCAAGTTTGTTACCTTTCCTCTACAACCATCTGAAACAAAACTAGGTTTCTCATTTGGAAAAAACCAAAAAAAACAAACGGAACAAAAAGGAGACAGAGAGCAAGACAGATTTCCACCACATTATATAACTCCTCAAGAAAGGCTCTAAGAAATACTTCATCATTACAGATAATTGTATGGGGAATAGAAAGACTGGCTGTGAACTGATGAACTGGCTGTGAACTCTTTGCTACTTGGTGTGATACCCTTTACATTTCAGATTTGGGGAAACTTTACTGTCCAAAAGAGAAGCAAGAGGAACTCCAGAGAAATACTCTTTTTTTGTCTACTTGCCTCAAGCTATACTTTCGCATGTTATTGGTTGATGGCCAAATAAAGGTTCAGGAATATAAAGCTGATACAACATGGTTCAGCTATATAAAGATCCTGAAAAATAAATGATCTTTCTCATTTCCCATAGCTTACCAATGTAAGCTTGCCGACCTTCAATATGTAGAAAAGTTTGATTTTCAAATGTATGACTTGTGGTTTTGTTCATAGTACTGTGGTACTACTTTGGGGGGGGGGGGGGGTGTTTTAATAATCTCTGAAGCAGGTACACTTCAAATCTGGCTCTTCTGTAGGAATGAGACTGTTTGTCCGATGTATTAGAAGACTTTTGGTTCCAGACTTTTAGATCAATGTTGTTTTCTTGAGTGGGATTTTCTTGCATCTGGGTTACTTGTCTAAACTTCTTTTCTTATCAATGGAGAGTAATTCAGTTTGCTGAAGTATGACTCATCTTGTCCTTCAGCAGATCTCTAAGACAGGTCAGATGAATCATTTTTCTTGGTACCTGCTTCTCCCTGCTGACAATAAAGGGAGTCTAACAGAACAGCTTTAATATATCCATACATGTTCCAAATGTGTAAAGATACTTGAGACAAGACCCACCTCCAGAGTTTATGCAAAATGTACACACTACCAATATGGTTTCTGGGTGAAATGCAAACTATGGGTATATATAACCTGCTAGGAGAGGTGTGTCCTCCAGTGATGTAGTCCCTGTAATCACATTGCCTGGAGTCATGACTTTCGTCTCTTCGTTAGGTTTGCACTGCACCAATCCTCTATGTGGAAGAGTCTCCTGCTTTATTTCAGGAGAAAAAAAAAGAAAGTATTGAGCCTATGATTTTCATCAAGTGTATAGCACTTTTCCAGTAAAACCTCTCATGTCTATTCCATTTAATTGGAAAATTCCTGGCCTGTTCTAATTGGGACGTTTGCGACCACGTTGAGCTGTAACTAACTGTCCTCTGAAATGGGTTATGACAGATGTCAGCTGGGAGGCAGCTAACAGACTTTACATGTTAATATAGATGAGCTAATGATATCCTGATTGCCTTTGATGGAAGAAGCTACTTTTATTCATGGAATATATAAGGAATTTAAACATTTGACTTTGGTCCCCTGATTTGCATCTGACTTAGATGTCTATTGTAAGTCTGAACTTGGAACACCTGCGTGGCACTGAATCAATGTAAAGAAGTATGTTGTAGGCTTAATAAAGCAGTAACAGACCATTCAGTAATGCTAACTGCCCCTCACTTCCATTCTCCCCTTCCCCCCCACCCCCCCAAAAAAAGACTAATTAAGCTGACCTGCAGCTTTCTCCATCATTTATTATTAAACATTTGAGAATACAGGAAGACGCATGATTTAAAATGAAATAGGAGAGCAGCCCGGAGGAGGAAGACTTGGGAATGTTGGTTAATGAAAAGCTCAACATGAGCCACCAATGTGCCCTTGCATCTCTGAAAGCCAATAAAATCCTAGGCTGCATCAGAAGAAGCACGGCCAGCAGGTTGATGGAGGTGATTCTCCCCCTCTGCTCCACTCTTGTGAGATCCCACCTGGAGTAGCGCATCCAGCTCTGGGGCCCTCAACTTAAAAAGGACATGGACCTGTTGGAGCAAAGGCCACAAAGATGAAGAGAGGCCTGGAGCACCTCTTCTATGGAGACAGGCTAAGAGAGCTGGGGTTCTTCATCAAGGAGAATATAAAGTTCCAGGGAGACCTTAGAGCAGCCTTCCAGTACTTAAAGGGGGCCTGTAGGAAAGATGGGGATGCACTGTTCATCAGGAAATATAGTGATAGGATGAGGGATAATGGTTTTAAACTGAAAGAGGGTAAGTTTAGATCAGATATTAGGAAGAAAATCTTTACTGTGAGGGTGGTGAAACACTGGAACAAGTTGCCCGGAGAAGTTGTGGATGCTCTGTCCCTGGAAGTGCTCAAGGCCAGGGTGGATGTGGCTTTGAGTAACCTGATCTAGTGGAAGGTGTCCCTTCCCATGGTCCCTTCCAGCTCAAACCGTTCTATGATTCTACGTAAATCTGTTCTCCGTGAACTTCAGGCCAAAATTTTAAGACTTGGACAGTTCCTGCTTGAATCTGAAATCAACACTGGGTCTTAAAAATGTGATCTGACTGTTAAAAGAGCTGGAGAATTTCTACAAGTCTCAATCTTAAGTCTTCCTGCTACCAATCAAGTCATTCTGTTAATAATCACATTCACCACTAGCATTTTGAAATGGGAAATGTTGTATTTTTCCACATTATGATTTGCAACACTCTTCACGGACGACTTCTGAACTCAGACCTTCCTAAAGAAAATGAGAAATATTCATTGGCTCACATAACCCAATGCTGATCATGCGAGAATTTGGAAGAAGACCTTCCATGGGATCTTCCAGTCTGGAAGACACCTCAGGTGATCATCTGCTCTAACATTCTGCTCAGAGTTAGTAGTAGATTCAGCATTTAGACTAGGCTGCTCAGGGCTTTGTTGAGTTACGTCTTTAAAACCTCCATGGCAAAAAATCCTCAACTTTCTGGTCAGCTTGTTCTCATGGAAAGCATTGGAAAATTTGTTCCCTTGGATGCAACTGGAACCTCCCCTTTTTTAGTCTGGGACTGTTGTCTCTCATCCACCTACCACTCATCTCTGTAACAAGTATTTGTATTCTACATGAATTCCTTGTAGATATGCGCAGGCTGCTGTTAAGTGCCCTCAGAACCATCTTGTCTTCACATTGAACCAGCTCTGATCCTGTAGCTTCTGCTTAACAGGGCAAGTGCTCTAGCTTCCTCCATTCTGGTGGCCTCCACTGAACTCATTCCAGTTTATTAATGCCTGTCTTGTACTGAGAACCAAACCTGGGAGCAGTATTCAAGAAATGATCTAGTGAGTACCAGATGAAGTTTAATAATCACTTTCCTTGACCAGCTGGCTTTATTTTTGTTAATGAAGTCCAGTATTCCAGCACACACTGCTAGGTCACGTTTAGACACAAGCATACATTGATCTAACACCAGACTATTCTACTGGGCTTCAAGAATCTGCAGGCAAGCATTGCTTTTGAACCAGAGATAGTGTCTTTGTCTAGACAATCTTGCATTGTTTGTGACAAGGTACTTCAAACCTACCTGGCTATCTGACATCAACCCCGGCGAATCAGATAGTCTCACAGGGAGCATGTCTATTGTATAGTACTTGTCCTAAAGGTATGTTTACTGTGAAAGTGTAACATGACTTTGATATTCTCACTTTTGGTTGAAATATAAGATATACCTAAAAGTCTTTTCCCAAATAGAAAAAAATAATTTTCCACACCTATTCCTTGTTCGTGGAAACTGGCTAGGAGACTGTTTAGAAGAAGAAACCCAAAGAATACTGGATGAGCTCTAATGACCTCAGCTGGAACACAGTTTTCCTTCCTCAGCTCTTCCTTGCTGCCAAGCTGTGAGACCCAGAGGACTGGTTCTGGAGCCAGCCTGGTGTCACCACACTCCTCCACGCTCTGTGCTGGAGGACAATGCAGAGACAGTCACATTGGCCCAACACAGGTCTGGCAAAGCCTGCTAGCTGGGCTTTGTGCCATTCTTCTAAGGATTTATCCTCGGGTAGGTAATAAAAATGCTTCCTTTTCACCGATTTATTTAGTACTTATGATACTTCCATGCACAGGTGACATTTTGTAAAGGCTAAAGATCTTTCTAAGTTTTTCCATGTGTACTTGGTCTTCAGCTGAGCATAGTCCTGTCTCCTGAAAACTTTCTCAAACTTTTCCAGTTATTTAAATTGTAAGACTCCATGGAATCATGGAATCATGGAATTGTCAGAGTTGAAAGGGACCTCTAGAGATCATCTAGTCCAACTCCCCTGCTAAACCAGGATTTCCTATAGCACATTATTCAGGGTGGCATCCAGGCAGGTCTTGAAGGTCTCCAAAGAAGGGGACTCCACAGCCTCCCTGGGCAGCCTGTTCCAGTGCTCTGTCACCGTCACCGTAAAGAAGTTTTATATTTCCTGTGTTCCAGCTCATGTCCGTTACCCCTCATCCTGTCACTGGGAACCACTGAAAAGAGTCAGTCTCTACTCTCCTTCAACCCACCCCTTAGATACTTATAAGCACTGATAAGGAGGAAAAGGGCCTGTTACAATCATAAGTGGGTGTTGATTATGCTCCACTCCATACACTGTTTTCTTCTTTGCATTTACTATTTATCGTACTCTGAGTTTCAACCTTTTACGCTTCATGCATGTGGCTTTTCTTCCAGTGCTACCTTTCCAACTTTGATTGTGGAGTCTGTGCTCATGTCCCATTATTTTTCAGTTTTATAATCTTTTGACTGCAAAATTGTCCACTACTCTGGTCATCCTCTGTCTCTATACTTTAACCGTGATGCCAGAACTTGTAAACTCAGGTAAGTATTCCAATACAGAGTGTGCCTCTCTTGCCTACACTTGTTTTTTTCTCTTGGCTCACGGTTTGCCACACTGTGTTCAGCTCCATTTGTGGGAGGATTTTGACTTGCCTTTTCATTGGTCTTTTTACCTATGATGTCTTTTTGTTTCCATAACTGGCTCATGTCTACCACAGAGAACTGGTTCACATTCTGCAAACTTTTTTCTTCACTGAGTAACTTAATTTACTATGCTAGTTATAATTGCTTCCTTGAGGGTTAATCCTGGATCTTTCCATAATTTCTCTCTTTTGCCTCAGATTCACTCCAGACTGATAGCTCAGATTTTTTGTCTACCTATCTTGTCACTGGCACCTTGCACTTTCATATTTAGTGTGAAAAGCTATTTAGATTGCCTCCAGCAGTCTTCCACATTCCCAGACTTTCTGTTACAGCAGATCCTTCACCATTTGTCTACTCAGGGATGAGTTGTTTTTTGTTTGTTGATTTGTTTTTAGTTTATTTTCCTTCCCTTCTCCAAATAAGTAGTTCAAGTACTTCAGGTAAAAAAGATGCGAACAACTTTGAACATCTTCCATGTTGGACCCATTAATTATGAAACAATGTGTGTCTATTTTCTTATTAGAGCTCATCTGACAAGAATACTGGTAATCTGTTCTCTGCTTCTTACCAGAAACAGGAAGGGATGAATAATATTTCTTTCTGTAGTACCCATGCATTTGTACTCCTGTAAGAGTCTATGTACAAGAGAGGCGGCATAAATTTAGCCAGATTGGCAGGAAGGCATAATATAATATCCTAGATTACACCTACCATGGATGTATATATATATGGGAGGAAGAGCAGCAAGGTTTGAGAGAAGTCTAAATTCACTTTTTCCCTCACAGCCCTCTGTTGTAGGGGACTAGCCGGGATGGCTACTAGCATAAGGATCTAGTCTTGTCTGTACAGAAGTGACTTTCCTCAGCCATGGTCATATTACCTTGTCTTTTTGCCCTCGTATCTTTAGATGTAGTTCTTGCTAACAAGGAATATTTCAGATGCTTTGTGTCGCTTGACCAAGCTAGCAGTAAGCCTCTGGTAACTTATTTTTATGGAGACCCCTGCAGCCCACGTTGACTTTATACATACACTAACTCCTCATGCTGCATGGGTATTACTAAAGTGGGACAACAATATGAAGACGGATCTGAAAATGAGGAGTTGAAAAATTGTGCTTCTTAGTTTTCAGATGGTGTATATTACTTTGGTAACCAAAACTTACAGAAGTTAAAGTATTGTTTAAGGAACTCCAGCTCCCACTATGTAAGAGTGCACATGAATAAAAAAAAAAATTCCTGATCTTAAAAATTTGCAGCTTGGGGAGCCATGGCTTAACACAAAATTATGCATGATAAGTATATGGCTGAGAATCAAAACCTAATAAACACACATCAGCACCGCAGTGAAGGAAAATGTGGTGGTGCTTTACACAATCTTTTCCCATCTTTCTAGTATCTTTTCAGATCAGCTGAGGTAGAAAGGTAATACTCAATTTTAGATCTTAAAGTTCAACTATTTGCAGCAATTTTCATCCCCCTTGGACCATCTAGACTATTTTCACTGAGTCATTAAATCAGGAGAGATATATTTGGTTTCCGTCTCTGTCTTCAGATTTTGACACTATTTGATCAGAAATGAAATTTGCAAATGTCAAAACATTTTGTGACAGGACTGTTTGCAATTATTTGTTGTTAGAAAAACAAGGAACTCTGTGTTTATAGTTGTTTGATTTAGTGAAACTGTGATAAGTTAAATTTTCCATATAGTAACATTTTATTTTAAAACCACAACATTTATTTAATATGCATGCTGCCATTTTTATATAATATGCATGTTGCCATTTGAGATAATTAAAGATATTTTTGGTATTCCAAAATAATGTGTTTTTTTCAAATCCCACCTGAAGGAAAATATCCAGAAATGCTGTTGTTGTTTTTTTTTTTCTCTCTTGAAGCACAAATAATTATAAAATCTTCAGCATTTCCCACATTAAAGAAATTTCATGTTCTAACCTGATGATCTGATTTCTTGCAAAAGCATCTGTCTTCTAAACTCTACTGCCTATGTTAATTTATGCAACATTTGACTAAATAGATCCCATCAATGAAGCAGAGGAAAATATTTACATTTTTTGCTCCAGCACATTTTTGTTTTCCAAGAACTCTCACAGGCCTATGGTCTATAATTATTCAAATGAATGTTGGCACAGGTAGTCCTCAGCCAGGTTGGGGCCTCATTGTAGTAGATACTGCACAAGCATACGGTGTGTGCCAGCCTGTGTCCCAGAGCATTCACAGTTTGAAAACACAAGCTGCAACAGGTGGATGACAAACAAGGAGAGAAGGTGCAGTAACTCTTACAGCAGAATGTTTTAGTACAACTAATTAGTTGTGCAACTCAAAGCCCATCAGTGACAGCAGTAAAGAAATGTTTTGAGGAAGACATAAAAAACAGTATCTCCTTCAGTTCTGGTTTCTTAATAATACACACAAAACTGCTGTCAGCAACACTTCTCCAAAAAATTGTCCATGTCTTGTTGTAATGAGGCAGTATGATCTACCCTGCTATGTAACCAGCCTTTGAAAGACTTTTGAGAGTTCATAAAGCTTTTCTAAAACATAGACCATAAAATAAAAATGAAATATTAGTTTAATAACACCAGACCAACAATTTAATGTGCTTATAATTTTCAAAGACCCTAAGCAGTAAGCATCAACGACTGATATTAAATTCTGTTTTCTTATTTTAAAATTACTTTACATTTCCCAATGGGAACTTTAAAGGTTTGCTGTCGCATTCCATCCAAAGAATCATGGATGATAGCACATATGAAAATACAAGAGTTAGTACAATCAGGGATGTTACATCTGCCAATATCTTATTTTCCTCAAATTTGCTGCTAGCCTTCTTAAGAGTTATTGATCTAGAGCTTCCAATAAGGCATAACTTCTGTGCCCTTGAAAATCCCATCTTAATTACAGAATTTTTGAAGTTTAAGTTTGGGGGTTGGGGTTGATTTTTTTGACACTTCAGGCAATTCAGGTGAATTTGAGAACATCTCGAAATTCCTTTAGGACTTCTAATCTTTTATGATGTCTTTTGACAACTCTGTTGTGGTAGGTACCCAGAGATATCTATTACTTCAATATCTGTCTTGAACTATGGGACCAGGCTCAAAGTGTATCTACTACAGTGATGTTGCTCCACTGCAGCAGTATTGTATTACATAAATATACTCCTTACAGAGTGGTCCTGCCAAGGACCAAAACAGGTCTCCATCCTGCTTTATTTTGGGTCCAGACAAAATAAAACTCCTGCTAGAAACAACAAGGGTCATTGCTTGAATGAAGTAATACTACAAGCTGATAGATAGTTTCCAGGTGTAGTTTCTGTATATATAACTTTTGTCCTATCCAAATATATTTGTCATTCATACAAGTTTTTAATGTAGCTGTATGCCATTTTCATTTGGTTGCTCAAATAACTTCTTATATTCTCTGAAAAATCAATAAATATGTACATGGAGCAGGACCAGCTTTGAAGGATGTGAGTATTTTGATAAAATAACTAAATTAGAATATAATGGAATATATTTTCTCTAATTTTGCCTACTGCATGTTTTAATTTTGTGGAAAGCAATATTTCTTTCTGCACCAAACTTTATTGACTCAGAGAGCACACGTAGTATTTACAAATTTTATATTGAAGTGTAGGGCCTCATGGATTTAACTTAGGAGATCACTGTTCTAACCTCTGAGTTGCTTAGAGTCCTACCGTTTTCCAGCATCGTTGATTTCCTAGGTTAACTTTTGTTCTTCCCCAACTCACCAGTGAGATCTTGTAGCCACATGTCCCAGAAAATGCGGCTACAATTCTCCCAGGGTGATTGCCCTTTTCTTGATGTGAAAGGCTTTCTGTTTGTAAGAATGTGCTCTAAGAAGTAAAAACCAAGGAAGGGAACAGAAAGAGGAGAAGAGGGTGAATTTGTTCCTTACTTTTGTTCTTTCGTGTTGCTTTAAGGAGGAACAGCTCTAAGTGTAACTTACATAAGCCCTGAAGAGTGACCTGAGATATGACAGAGGCTGCTTTCTAGATGCTACAATTCTGTCTGCTTCATGGCTAGGGCTTTCTTTTATGCGGTCACACAAGGAATATTTTAATGTTATACATTATCAGACTTTTTTCAACTTTTGTTGGTTGTGAAGGTTTCTAAATTTTCTTCTAATCTCAACTTTTCTAGTGGTTATATCTATCATACATTCACAATTTTGAGTTTTAATGTTATACATAATAATGTTATACATAATATAACAAGTGATACCTTATAATGTATACAATGTAATGTCATATCCTCATTTGAATTTTTACTGAAAAAAAAAAAAAAAGAAACAAAAATTTTATCATGTCCATCCAGGAGAATTTTTCATTTCTTATCACGAAGAGGGTTTATGTTAGTATATGGAATAGATCTTTACTCCATGAACTAGAAATGTAATCACTGTTCTTTATGCCAATCAAGCAGTAGACAGTAGTGTGAAATCTGTCTGACCTTTTTATTTATTTTACATTGTGTTGTTTGGCAGAGACTTGCCTCTGGCAAGGTGGGTTAAGAGTCCAAGCCTAGGTGAAGAATACAGGCCATCCTGGAAGGCAAGCAAACAAAATCATACATAAATAGCAACTGTTATGAAGATGCAATTAAAGACACCCTTCCTGACCAAAGCACGCATCTCAGTCCTTTCCTGTTTTATGGTGATACAAAGTGCACACAAGCTCTGCAGTCAATCTATTCACTTGCTATAAACCCAGGGTTTCTCAGTCCCCAAGTTTCTCCCTGTCCAAGATTGAGTAGGCTTGAAAATGGTGCCTAAGAAAACTGTGGGCTGTGCCCCCATGGCATTTTGTGCTGTCTACTGTCCACTTCTCTCTTTCCCAAATGTTCCTTGGGCGAGTGCAGGGAGCAGACTGTGAATGCCATGAATTTTTCTATCACGGTGACCACCCTGATGGTGGTTAGTATTAGGTTTTGGTTTTTTTTCAGGTTTGGCAACTCTACCATGTCAATTGATACATACCATCACCCACTTGGCGAGACTTCTCAGGAAGAGACTAATGCATACTAATGCTGACAACAGAAAAAGACATCTACCTCACAGTTCTCTTTCACAGGACTCTCAGGAATAGAGGTACTATAGACGTCGATGATTTGGGTGATGCCTTGGCAGATTGCAAGCGGAGGCTTGCAAAGAAGATCTTTTGCTGCATCTTCATTCATAGATCACTATACTAATTATTGGTGTGACTCCCACTGCCACCATCTGACTCTCATCTTCTTAATTTCTGGTAGCGGGCAATACCCTGATTTCCCAGGAGCACTAAGAAGCTGTGCACGGAATGGTGGCTCAGGTCCTCTGGCATTCTACCATGCCTGCCAGGCACACAGCTAACTCCCTCCCTGCTTCTGGTTGCCCACCCTTTAGAAGAACTGCAATATTTATTGTAAGATGTCTTCACAAGATAATGAAGAATAGCCATATGTAATGAAAAAATCTAGCAAATCTTTAGTTTCCATAAGGACTGCCACTGAATTTGTCATTTTGGGATGATTGGACTGGCCAGGAAATGAAGGATATCTTTTTGTACGAACTTTTTTCCATGCTTCTTTTTTCCATGCTTTTTTAAGGGAACCACAATTTTATATCTCCAACTGTAGCTGAGCATAGAAACTTCTTTATCTCTTTTGTCTAACGGAACATTTGATGTTCCTCTTCTGTCACCTCTATGACAGTACTCTCATTTCCAATCAGAAAGCATCCCTTTTCTGAGTAAATAGCCTTCTAAGATATACTTCACCTTCAGCATTCTATTTAATGAGGATAAAATTGGTGGTAGACCACAAAGACAAATAAGTGACTCAACTTTTCTACATTTCATGTTTTTATTTGATTGCTCCTGTCTCTTTAGCCTAATAAAATAATTTTTGCTCTAGTATACCTGTTTTCCTGGCAGTCTCCTGAGAGGCAGTTCTTTAAAATGGGTTTCCATTTCTTGATTTGCTTTCTAAAATGCTTACAGGTGCTTACAGGTGCAAAAAAAATCCAAACAATTAAAATATACCTAAACAGTTCATGGGTAGTTCTCAAGTATTATGGAGGAGTATCTTTGGAAAGTGAAAAAGTTCTCACTTTTTTTTTGTACAAGTTCTGCATCCCAAGACTTACAGAGATGCTAGACAAAAAGTATGTTCCTTAGCTGTAGGATGAATCACTTACCACGTCTCTTGCTCCTAGATCTTTCATCATAAGTTTAATAGCCTCTTGTATTTTCATACTTTCTTTCTGAGAGTCTATATTTATCCACGCATAAATCTTAAGCCTTGTTAAAATCCCCTTGTCCCAAACCCGGTGATTAAAGTATACTGCTAAACTTTCCCAAAAATGGGGTCGAGCTCTTAAAGTCTATTCTAAATTACAGTTTTGCTCAGCACAGATGGAGAAGGCTACATTTGAGCTAAACCATTAATTGCAAAGGCTCACTAAACTGTGTAGGAAGAGTTAGATATACCACAAAGCTGGATCATGAATAGTTTTTTTGGTTTGGGAAGTTGAACTGAAAAATTGAACAGGTCAGAGCAGAGACTTTGGTGGGGTGGGGAGGTGTTAAATAAAAATCCCCACTCTCCCAAAACTTTGGTCTTTCACTTTGAGACTAAATGAAAGACAGAAATTGTCAACATTTACTTAAATAGACATACTCTTCTTTGCCCATCAAAAGTTAAGCCAAAATGAAAATTTCAGGAAAAAAGCAGGAAATATGTTAGAAATGCTGACATAAAAACAGTTAATTTAAAATAAGTGAAAATGAAAATATTCTATAGTTTTTACATTGTCCCCTCTATCTTTTTCATTGCCCATAACTATTTGCTGAATTTCAGTGCCATTTTCTCAAGGTGTTATTTTTCCCGAAGTTCTGTTTGCTAATTTCCTATTTGCTGAAAATTAAAGCCAACTCCAGCCAACACTGTGTGGGGACTCTCCGAGTTAGCCATTACGAATGACTAAGGTTGGGATTGCACCTTACTGCTTCACTGCAGTACAGAGATGTCTTCATGTGCGTGTCAAGAAAATATCTCCTTTAGCTCATGATTCGTCACCCTGACACTTCTTCTGAATTGTGCTGCCTCTGCCCTTTCTTCCCGAAGTAGAGTGGAGGTCAGTCATTCTTTCAACTTTTTCTCATACAAAGAGGAAATGTTGGTTGTGCTTCTCCTTTTATTCTACTGCTTACTCGGTGGTACACCTTGAGACAACAGGTTTTTCTCTTTGGAGCAATGAATAAAGACAGGCAGATAGAAATATCAGAGGATTGGAAGAGGGCAGATTAGTCATCAAGGAAGCTGTCATTCCAGCAAATAAGGCTTTATCTGCTCTAAGCTTTCTGAAAGATGTTTTTTCAGAGAATTACAAGGAAATTCTGAGTGTTATAGCACATCTTACAAGTGCAGGGGCTTGGGCAAAGGCACAATAATGCATTTCAAAAGCATGAATGGCCCACAGCAAACATTAAGATGGTGGTTGATCAGGTGCAAGACGAGTTCTTGCTAATAGATGAGAGATGCTGGACAGCATGCGAGGTAATATGACTGATGTCCCTCACTGATCTTGAAAACAAAACCAGATTTGACATGGGAGACATCTGCAAGGATTCCAGGGCACTTCACAGAGCACCTGTTTATTTGCAGAGATTATAAAGTCAGATTTGCAGAGAGAAGCTGTGTTGAAGTCTAGGAAACCAGGCAAAAGCCAGTGAACTAGCACTGCAGTTAGTTGTTATCTCATGTTTTTCAGTAGCGACTTGGTACTTACAAAAAACCTTGGTGGTGGGAAGGAAATCCCAGTGTTCACAGTGCTCACTGTTGGTTTCAAGATGGAAAACCAGGCCAGGAAACAATCTACTGGTTATACTAGACAATTTGGCGATTTAAATCTGGAAAGGAAGACTTTGGGAATTGTAAAGAAGTCCAAAAAATAAATGGAGATGGTTTTGCTGCTGGAAGACTGTCTGGTTTGTGGCAGTGGCATTCAAACCACAAGCAAAACCAGGCAGCTGCAGGTGTCTTCTAGAGCTACTCAGGCTGAACTCTTAATTCAGAAAATATCATTTGTGTTCCTAATTCAGGTGTGGATTCATCAAGACTCTTCAACACATGGTTAAGTCAATAATTTTTAAAAGCAAATTTGCTATTAGAGCATATGTTTTACCGTCTTCGTTGAGGAATTTACTCCTTTTCCTGATCAGACAGGTGGAAAGTTAGTCCCTCACTGAAGAGAAGTTATTTGAAAATGGGGTTCTGAATCACCATATACTAAAACCAGAATGTCTCAGTAGTGCTTTTTTATTTATGTATTCATTTTTGGTCCCTTCTGCCTAAAGTCTTCTTCATCTCCTTGTCACCTGGATAAACGTTCTTCTGCTGCTAGGATTAGTTGAAAATTCAGATATTGCTCAATTAAGTTATTACAGTATTTACTAATTGAATCTTCACTATTATCACATCATACAGGCAGTATCCATTATATTTCACCTTGAAATTGTAGAGATTATTTGATTATTAGTAAATATTAATATCAATTATACTTTAACAAAAATATATATCTACATATTTATAATTTTAAATAACCAACCTATGATATTAAAAAATGATAGCACAAAGCAAGTCCGTTAGTTCAAGTGCATTTAGTTTCTTTGCAAGGAATTGTGGGGTGAAAGCCTTGAGTAAGAGGACAAGTGTTTTATTCAAAGTGGATACAACTGATTTTTAGCAGTTGAAGGAAAACAGACTAGATGAAAGAAAACTGACATCTTATTTCTGTAGCTAGGCAAATGAATCACTCCAATTTATATAGTTTAGTGATATGTATTAGTATATTTTGATGTGGTTAAATTAATTTTCTTTGCATTTGATGAATTTATCTGTGAAAAATTGTGTTTTGAGGTTTTTAAATTACATGAAATCAGTGTCTGCTTAGCCTGTGCTTAAGTGCAGGCAACTAGAATAAGAAAAAAATAACATTTTCAGAGGGCTTTTCTGTTTAGAATTCCTAAAAGATCTTTTCATTGGTTTGAAACTAGTGGTCCACTGTTTCTGAAGAGGAATGTGTAAGTGAAATGGCTTTTAGAATGTATGAGTTGCATTTGTACCTGCCTTCATGAAGGATGAATCAATGGAAATAGATCAGAAAAAGGAAAAAAATCCTGCAGATTTTTCATCAGGATAAATTCTTCCTTCACTCAGTAGCGAAACTTTCATGAACAACATTTAATGAGGCAAGAACTGCTCTTGAAATATAATGGTGGGTCTAGACACATCTGTATTTGAAGTATGTTGGAATGTCATTTCTGAGAAACCAGAGCTCCTGTGAAAAATTACCTAGTTGAAACTGAAGTAGAGTTGAAAAGAATATAGACTGACATAACATTCCTAGAAGTCTTCAGAAACTCTTGATAAATATGCTTCTCTATATTAGATTTCTTATTTGTTTTCAAATCTGAGTTTGTATTCGGACTTTTTGATTATATATAACCTCCTTCCTCAAAGGACTTTCAAAGATCTGTTCCAACACAGTAACCTTAAGAAATGTTAGTCATTTTTGACATTTGAAGCTTCTGGTAAAATGATAGCTTTCCTATAATTAGATCAATGTAAAAGCTCAAAGAGACCATCTAGGAGATTTTGTTCTCAGTTTAAAAGTCAACATTCTCCCTGCTTACTGAATGACTTTTAGATGCACACCAAATAATTTCCCTTACAGAGAAGTTTATCACTGTTTCCATCATTATGTTGTGGTAGCCTTCACTTCCCATGAACCATGCACCAAATAGATGAAGGACAAGCACACCTGTATCGCTTTCACTCTCAGCTGGCAGTACAGGCAGAAGATGGGGAAACAGAGGCATAAGAAGTTAAGATAGAAATGTTCTACTCTCCCTAGAAAACTAAAAATGTATGAGAGTAATTGTGTATTATGGGAACACACCTCAATGCAGAAGGAGCAAGCCCTGTGTCAGGACTGAAGTCTGCATTGTGCCAACTGCTCTCTCTTCTGCAAGTCTGCCATTGCCCCGTGAACAGGTAACTTCCCAGGGGGGTAGCTCTTGGAAAGGAGATGGGGAAAAGTATGGCTCGGATGAAAAATCTGAGACCAAGTGACAACCACAAGACACTTGAATGCTGTGATTTTCCCTTAGTTTAGGGACTATCTTTGCCAAAACAGAATTTCTAATTTCTTGAATTGCAGTTCAGCATCTTGTGTTTAACTATATACATACATTACCTCTCTCTATATATGTATTCAGAGGTAATACTGAAGTGTTCAAAAGTACTCTGCTATGCAACACAGCTCAGGCTCAGTTCTTGTTGGGTTTTCTGCATCTTCTTGGTAGTTGTGTTTGTGTTTAATAGTGATCCCGTTTATAACTACAGTAAAAATCACAAGCTTTATCACAGAAAGGCCAGTGTTATCTCAAGAAACTGGGAAAATGGGTGGAGGTTACCTTGAGATAACTCAGACAATTAATTTACCTTTTGAGTTAAGCAGGTTTTATTCATTATGCTCTTATATTCTCTGTTTGTTGCACTGTCTCCCAAAATATTTTCTGTTGAAGGGGAAAACATACTAATAATTATCTGTGTGTTTCTTCCCCTTGTGTTTCTAATGCAGATAAGGTAAACGAAAAATAAATTGCATAGGATAATGTGATCAATAGCAAGGAATAACTTAAGGGCTGATGTGATAAATAAATAATTGCAATGATAGATATTTCCATTAAGGCAATCAAACAGTTTATGATGACGCCATAACTCAGAGCCAGCACTGATTTCAGGTAGTGATCATTGTACAGAACTACAAATTTACTGTGCAGCAAGTTTCTTAATGATGGTTTGAAGCTGAAGAGGAGGAAGATATAGATGGGAGGAAGAGCAGAGCATATGCACGAATTTGAAAAACCTCACTCTGTGTTGTGGTACATCATGCTATAACTGTTCATTTAATTATTGGGTTCATGTAGTGTAAATGTGGTAAGAGTAGATGGGCCCCATTCATTTAACTGCTTTCTATTCATTTTCAGCTGACTTTTACACATCTCTGCAGCTTCTTTCCTGGGCCCTCGCTCCCACGTTCCCTTCAAACTCCTCTGAGTCACGATTAGATTTTTTACCCTTTAGCTGCAACTTGTTGACAGATGGTTTTGGCTGAATTTAGACAGGCACAGATGCCTTCATGCTTGATGTCTTTGCAAACAGAAGGAAAAAAAAAAAAGAAAAAAAAAGAAAAAAATAATCACAATCAAACTCCATGTTCATTTCCTTCACCCTTTGTGTGTGTGTGCCTCCATGTACATTTGACATACCCTGAAAAAGACAGGATAAAGGCTAAGAGACACATTATACTGACAAGTAATAACAATTGGCATATATTTTTATCTTCAGAAGGACTAGGATTATAGATCATTTGCAAGTCTCATTTAGTACGGAACGTATTTAGAAACTGAGCTAGAGCTAGTAAATCCTTCCCATGAGTCTAACGCATATCTGATAATCTTCTGTGGGCAAGGTATAACTCCTTTCATTCTTCAATGTTTTTTAATAGTTTTATTCTCCTTAACTTTTAACATTTAACAGAGTGAAGGGAGAAAAAGGTCATTAGCATTTAGATAACAGGGATAGAAGAGAATTACCAGTTTTACATCCTCAATTTTTGCAGAAAAAAAACATGTTCCACAAAGCAGTTACACATACTTCTGTGGTCAGTGTTGTTACAATTTGTGCCAAAATGAAAGCAGATTAAAGCTAAAACCATAAATATTTCAATACAATCCTTAATCTTTATAGAAGGAATAAGCAATAGTTTTGAAATTTAATAAATCCCCCATTGTAAGCCATTCTTAGGAAAGGGGACAGACTAACTAAACCAAACCCAAATCCTGGCATATAAAATATGTTTGAATTTTGTCTCTCTAACCTCCTGCTTGGTTTCTACGCCTGCCGGTCTGAGGGACAGAAGTCCTCCTACCCCCCAGGTAAGACATACAAGAATCATTCTAAGACTGGACTCAGCTACTCTCTTATTTGTGAAATTTTTGCACTGCTCTATTGCCAATTTGTCATATTGTAGAAGTTAACGTAGTTTAAAAAACTATGCTTCATTGCATGCAGACAAAATAAGGAAAAAAAAACTGAAGGGAGACACTTTCTTTCACACAACTGCAGAAACTATTCAGTGGCCACTTTGGAAATTTTCCCCAAATAATTTTCCAGTTTTTGAGAACCAATGAAAAAGACACCGACCATCTTGCCAAATAAACTCCAGAAGTGTCAGAAGTCATAAGTCTCCAGACTCTGAAAGAATCTGCTATACACCTTGTCTATATAATGTTTTACCAGTATTGAAACAAACCTCTTCATTGTATTTCTATACCTACATAAGAGATGAGAGCTAAAACTGATACAGGAAAATGGTGCAACATGGATCACCAGAGGCAAAAAGAGACTTAAAAAGCAATTTATTCTGCTGGTTCATGTTTGATTTGCATTTGAACAGGGTTCATTTCACCTGAGCATTAACATTTAAATCTAATTTTAGTGAGAACTGAGTAGTTTAGGAACTTGTTATTTCTGCTGAGAATTTTAGCCAAAACATGAAAAATTGTAATTATGGAAAGATTATTTTTATGATAGGATTTGGTCCTGGTTTAATATGAGTAAATGCAGATCATTAATGCACAGTTTTTTGAACCCGTGGGATGCAATTAAAATTAGTTCCCCGTGGAAACAGAATCGATATACTTCCTCTCCAGTAGATCCCTCTTCCAGAGGCTTAGCACAGAAAATGCTGCAGCTTTTGTATGAGCAGTAATTGAATCGACAATTGTTAGTTGTCAATGTGGCAAAATAGATATAAGTGTGCAGCAACAGAGAAAAATAACTCACACCACATGGATGAAATTCATGAGAAAGGCAGCACTAGTACAGTTTTAGCAGTATGCCTACTCCAAGGTGTTTGCCATCTGGGGGTTTGTCTCAGTAATATCTAAGTGTTTTCCAAGAGAAACCAATAGTGCTAGGAAGGCATATGCAAGTCTCAGTATCTGGCTTCCCCTGCCTGTTCACAGTGAAACCTTTGTTATTTCATTCATTAGTGTTAGAACAGGGCAATAGTTGAGAGGAGACATCATTTGTTGTGTTCTAAATGAAGTAAGATTTGACACCCACCATTGGATCCACCATCAAACTATTACTGCAAAGAGAAAACTAAGGTAGGAAAAACCACCACCACCACCACCAACAACAAACCTCATCCTGTAAGATTTAAGTATTGACAGAGTGCATTTTTTGACATGTGAAACTACTAGCAGAGCTATTTTGTGCAGGCAAGTGGAAGGAGCGGTTGCAGAACTGGTGATTCAGAAAAGGAGTTCAGTATTTCATTTTTTTTTAATGTAGTTTCCATTAGACAATGCTTGTCCAGCTGTAAGAGATTTTTAACATAACATAACTGGAGTGAGGTGTTTGACGTAGCTGAGGCTACATAATATTTTCAGTGCTCCTGTCTCTGGAGGAGCTTGTGTTTCCTTACTGCTACTTGTATTCCCAAAGACTGCAAGTTCATTTTCTTCAAAAAAGTCTGACTATCCTAAAGGGGCTGAGGCTGCCTGCGGCATGGCACTTCTAAGATGCATGATGAACCACCTCTACAGTTTCTGCGGTAATTGTATTATTTGATCCTTCTTGATGGTAAGCAGGAAAACTTGAGATACATCCTCTGAGCAGATTAATGGTTAGAAGTGATAGACTACTCCATCATTTGGGAGATTAGCATGAAGTAAGAGAAAACTCATCTTCATTTTACCTTGACAGTCTAAACGACATCCATGTTTAGAAGGCTGCATGGCTAGGAGGTGTTTCTGTACCTGCCTGTAAGCATGCAGTTCCCCAGCCTGTGAATCAAAACTACCAAGTTTCTCCTCTGCTCATCCAGCTGTAGCCTTTGCAATGTCTCCCAGGGCTTAGTGCACACTCTTTATTTATTCTGTTCTTTTGCATTATCCCAGAAGGCTTTTGCAGCTCTTCACAGGACAAAATTTTTGATGGTCATTTGCTGGGTAACAACCAGCATTTCACCTGTGACAGGCATTAAAAAATACATATTTTATGAATAATTTTTAAAAGTCTTTATAATTATTTATGAAGATGTGCTGTTTGCAGAAGTGTCCTCCTGAAAGAAGAACTGAGTACAGAGATGCTAAAGGAAGGAAAGCAAAAAGACAGCTAGATAAATACTCATAAAATGAACAACTTTTGGGGAAAAAAAAAAAAAAAGAAAGGACCAATGGATATTTTAAAATAATTTCTACCTTTTAATTTCGAATGTTTCCTTCTTATAGCCTCCTTTGTCTCTACAGTATTTTAGGACAGCTGGTGGCCATTAAACACAGAAGTGTTCCCAAAGTTTTGTTTCAATACGCTTTGCACAACTGGAATTATCCAGCATTCTCTATTTGCTGCTGCATTTGCACACATTAAGCCTGATCCTGCCCTTGCAGGGATCAGGAGCAGCTTTAGTGCATTTACAGGCTTCCACCAAGCTTAAAGTGATGGAACAACAGTAGCTGGCCTTTTTCCTTTTTCTTTTTTTTTTCCCAGCGTCACACCACATGCCTGCATAATAATTGAACCATGTGTCGGACAAGACTCTTTGTTTTATGACTTCTTCCTTATGGGATTATTTATCTAATTATCATCTGTACTTTTACCGCATTTGAAATGTTCTTAGCTGAATCACCAAAAAGCTAAGCAAAAATCTCCATCAGACATCTGAGACATAAATTTATGACCTCGTGTTTTCTTCAAGTTATGTGGACTACTGCAGGTGAATGTAAAGGGACAAAAAGTCTTTACAGCATAGATTTTTTTTGTTCTTACCCCCAAGAAGTATATGAAATAAATGTTTTTTCTCTCCATTAAACATATTCTTCAGTGCACCAGGATTTTAATTTCTTCTTGAGGGTCAACACTGGGCTGCTTTTTGCTTTTATAAAAATATAATTCAAGGGGAAACAGACATATAAAATGCTTATTCACAAATAGGAGGGTCTATCAGACAGCTGCATTTTCTTCCATAGGAAATTCATTAAGCATAAGAAATATTTTGCCAGTTGTGGAGTCCTTCTTCCATTTATCCTCCCGTTTGCTCAGGCTCTGTGTTTTGTTACTACTTAGTCTCCTTTTCTTCTTTAAACACCTATTACTGCAAGGAGAGAAGATCACAGGGGACGGTCAGCAAGTATCATACTGGTATTTAAGCTCACTTAGTGCTTATGCTTTCCATCCTTATCAATTTACTTTGATTATAAACAAAATTTGCAAGACTTATGTTGAAGAGGAGGAATCTGGTACCAACGTGTGGGCTGTGGGCTTCTGGGACTTCCTGTGGAGGAACATGGATTCTTCTTAGGATAGTTTATCTCAGAGTCAGCCTGTGCTCCCTCATAGGGTGCATAACCCAAATACTTTTACCTCATCTCCCTTTGTCTGTTTTTTCTAATTAATCTTCCATTACATTTTTAAAATTAATTCTATTGTTGCAAATGCTAGCACAGAAGATAATGGAGGAAAATCATGGAAACTCAGTGACAAGCCTTTAAGCAAACCATGGACAATCAAAAACTTTTTTATACTCTAAAATTTTTTTTTTCTATTTAATTATTAATTTTCACTTATAATTGTACATACTAAAGTCAGAATTCAAGAAATACCATGGAAAGAGAATATTATTAAAAGTGGATATGGATATGGAATATGGAAAAGTTGGTATGGAATTGGTGAAAATATTTCATTCCAATCTACTCCGGGCAACAATCACTCAAATACTCCCACCTCTTTCGCCCCAGTTTTTGCAGGGGATGGAATAAAAGTTTTGAGAAAATATATATTTTGAAAACATTCTTAGTGGTTTAAAAAGCATTATGAAAATTTGCTCTTTTTTTTTTTTTTTTTCGTATCTAAATAAAATCAATCAGTAAGAGTTTTTACAGAGGAAACGCTTTCATGCCCCTTTTTGCCACTCTGCAACTTTTGAAAACAATCTAAGTTCTGAAGTAAAAAATCCCCAGCCCTGCAAACCCAAAGGAAATGATGCAAATCTTTATTCTGCCACTCAGTGACTTTTTTTAACCACTGAAAAAAGTTTTGCAAACTGGCAAGATAGTAAAAGCAAGAAAGTAAAAAAGGAAAGCTTATAAACAGGTTCCCTAGATACCATTTGTTTTATTGCAGTTGGACACAAAAGGGAGGTAAGGGAATATCGTCAGCATTTTTATGAATTTTATACCATTTTTTTAACCAGATGTAACTGTAGGTATCACAAGATTTCAAGCAAGGTGCTTTAGTTGTTTAAAAGTAAATTATTAGTGCAGTAAAAAATAACTAAAATTGCCAGAAAGCAGAAAAGTGTTTAAAGATTTGAATAGTGTCCTGAATAGTCCTATTTGTATTCCTGTGGAGATAATCATTCATGAAGTTAAAATAAAATTATATTTTAATTTTACTTTTATATTTGTCTGAAAACTCTAACATGAATCTATCACATTAGGGTAATTTTTATACAGTTTTCTAATGAAGTTATCTGTAACTGAAATTTTGATTGAGCTTAAGTATCTGAGATGCCCATTTTCCATGGCATTTCAGTACTATGAAACTTTTGAAAATATTTAGTAAGAACTGCAAATATTGGACCACCCCACACATATGCAAGTAATATGAGTTGGATACAATCAGAGAAGTTTAGGAATTTTTAGACCTTGTTGCCTCAATACTTGCAGCATTGCTGAGAGAAATATTTTATCCTTAATATGTGATTTAATTTTTTCTGGAGGGGACACTCAAAATGAGCTAAGGTTATTGTTCACATTGCAAAAACAAACACTTAATAAGTTAGGCAATGTTGAAATTAAATCAATCTATCTGATCTTCATATAGCCCTGAACTCTGAAGACCTAAGCATATTTAAATATTTCCACAGATGTCCTACCTCATTTAGAGGTCAGCAGCAGTCACGCTTAGATCAGAATCATATATTTAAAAAACCTATTTTCTCCTAGTCTTCAATGTTTTCTTTCTCCTCACAGTAATGTACCAAATACTACTTGCATATTGGTTTGCTCCTTTCCTTCTACACTTCTCAGTGTCATTCATCACTGTATTGCCCCAGAAATTACTGATGTATCCAGTAATGTATTAACAATTAACTTGCTCATTTTCACAATTCCTGTGAAGTATTATCTCACTTTTACCACTGGGGAGTTGAAGCAATGAGTATTAAACCTGTCCACCTCATTTTGACATATAATTTCAAACTTTCTGGGGGATAATAACCCAAACTTGCACTTTATACATTTAAAGCATAGTCCCAGCTGGCATATCCGTCTGTGCACTTCAGAACATCAGGCACCCAGAGCTCAAGCCAGTTCCCCCAGCTAATGAGCTTCTCGAGCTTAAACACCTTTCTTTGGCATTATGTCTGCAACAATCCAAGGAGCTGGTTCTACAGTGCAGGATGCAATCCATGTGCAAGGAGACTGCCCTGCCTCCACGAGCTGTTTCCTGCTCAGTTCTTCCTCGACTTCCCTGTTTCTGCCTAAATAAAGGCAGGACCATACATCCAGCACACTTCTTCACTTCATAGCCCATGTTCACCACCTGCTTTGTGCAGAAAATGAGGCAGGGAAAAGGTAGCGAAAGTATAATGTGACAGCAGCCCACAGACCTGGGCAGAAGACAGATTCCCAGTACGTACCCCAGATCTAGCATACGCCACCACAGTTCAGAGCTGGCAAATGTCCTGCTTAGCCCAGAACAGAACACTTTTGTGGAGTTTTCAGCTGCAATGGCTTAGGATGTCTGTCTGCTACATGTGTGAAATAGGGATTTTCTAGAAATAAGAAGTCATATTCAGCTAGGATTTTTACAGAAGTTACAAGCAATAAATCTAGCATGAAAGTTACTCCCTTGCTATGTATTAAGCATGAATTCCAAGGCATATCCTTTTGGAGGGAAGGTCATCAACATGCTTTATGCTGGGCAAAATAATGTGTTTTCCTGTAGCCCTCCCAATTTTTTTCCTGAAAGAACTCAAATACTCAAATGTAACTGTAATTGTGTGTGTGCACAGGTATGTGGGTGTGAAAACTTATTTTGAAATAGATACCCATGCTGCAAAATTTCAGCCCAAACATTTCCAGTATTGTAAAGTTATCAGCAAATGAAAACAAGCTCTGACACAGAGGCCATGAAACACCCTTCTACAAATGCAACCTTGCCAACCTGCTTATTGTCCTGTAGAAGCACTACAGAGCTAATGTCCTCTTTTCATGCCAGGGATAAATAAAATCCTGATAAGAATGAACACAATAATTTAAACTGATCCAAGCAGTTTATCTTGACGTATTTTCTGTTAATTAAGCTGTGAGAATAATAGATTTTTCTGTGTGAAATGTGAAGCTAAGCATGTTGATGACAATGCAATTATGGCAACATGAATACCTGAAAAAAAAAGTAATTTTATTTGACATGTAATGAGCGTTTTGATGTCATCTGGAACTTTCATTTCCTTGTACTTGTAAAACATCAAAATAGTAATGCAACCTCAAATAGGTGAACGTTTAGATGTCTTTAAGCTCAAAACCAGTGCTGTCCAATAATCGCTAATGAACTTAACATGGAAGATATTGGTTTTATCTGCTGCTTTTTTTTTAAAGACAGTTTGACCCATGTTCCCAGCTAGCAAACAGTTTCATAACTTCCGTGGCACCCAGGAACATTTCCAGTCTACCAAGACCACCCACACAACCCACTGCTTTCCTTTGTCTTGCTGGGCAGTGACCTGGTAGGACACCACTTCACAGCCCAATTGTACCTTGGTTTCCCCTGAGAGAAAACACAGGCAGATACACCAGGAGAGCGCAGCATGCGTTGGCCAGGCTTCCAATGTAAATGCATGGGGAACAGGACCTGGGGCATGAAGGGTGTCACTAGACACTGCTTCCCAAAGTTAAGGACTAATGATTTCTGCTGTAGACATGACCTGTGTTCACCAGAACTAGGACTAGAAACCAGGGATCTCCAGCCCGTGCAATTTTCCTAGTGTCTCTCTAGCATAACAATAATAGAATTATTATTTACTGAGCTTCATTAGGAATAACTGAGAGTGTCTTCAACTCAGAAGTCTTGTAAGGTCGGATACCCCTGAGTAAGCAACCGATGTACTCAGAGGTATCGGGAGAAGGTGTCTCGCCCTTGTCTGAGGGTGCACCCCAGTGTCTTGTCTGCTTCAGGTGAAGAGGGACAGTGCACTACCAGCACAGTGAATTTGCATTTTCATCCTCTTTCAAATTATTTCCCAAGCATTAACTGCATTTGACGATAATTTGTGAATAATTTAAGGGGAACTCAAACCTAATTTTCAACCAATTTATTATTCTCAAATTAAATTAGTCCATCTCTACTTGTTCCCATGTCTCTTCTACTAAAGTTTGTGCCTTAGATGTAGCATTTAACAAAACAGCGCAGCCCAATCAGTGCTTGATATATGAGTGATCTTTCCTCTCTTCTTTTGGGAGATCTTTCCTATTTTTTGTTTCACACTTTTGTTCTTTTACACCTTTTATCATTTCACACCTTTGGTTTTTTTTAAGTTCTTTTACCTCTCCATTCCCCTGCTTCATCAGTTGCTTCTCTCCAGCAATACAGGAAAGTGTGACTAAAAATGCAGTGTGCCTGTGGTATTCAGCACCTTCTATTGTTTGAATTGTAAGGGCTTTTTGTGCTTCCCTCTTGAAACTTGCAGTATTCGTCAGTTGGATTTTCTGTGTCTGTTGTAACTGTGTTTATGTATTTCTGCTTTTGTCTTGCAGAATAAATGATTAAATTTGTCTGGACAAGTCTTTTCCATTATCAACAGTAAGAAAGTGACGACAAGTTCACGGCCTGTGTGGGATTTTATTCATTTTTTTTTGTGACCTCCCCAGCTGCCAGCTTCCAAATTCACCTCAGATGGAGCAGGATTTGTTCATTATAGATTTCTCCCTGAAAAGGGCTCTCTCTCATGTTTTTGACACTAGTCCAAGACTACAACTGGAAATGTAATGTTAAGTAACAAAATGAATTGCTTCACATCATGTTGCAAATATTTAAGAGACTGATTTCTTGACACAAAACAATGCAGGCTTTGAAAGGTAAGCCCGTCATCAGTTTATAACAACAAGCAGTGTAATCTAAATGTACTATCTTTTTTTTTTTTTTTTCAAAATATTATTTAAAAAAATGCCTTTTGGTGAACAATTATTCAAGCCTATTCCCATTCAGAATGCAGTGAGCCACATTGTAGCGTGTATATCTCACAGCCGACAACTATTGGTGATAAATACAGGTTCCTAAGGCATGAGCAACTAATGGGACTAGGAACAAAAAAGCAGATAGGAAGAGGTTTCTAGAAGCGCCATGACAACAAGATTTACCCAACAGTTATGAGCTGACTCTTTTTCATTTCTTGTTTTGTTTTGATTTCACATCATATGTGTTTGACCCTTGCTACTGCACTGCTATTCAAAAATATTCTTCCTGAAGTTTTATCATTTGCTATCTGAAAATAAAAAGCCACTGGAAGACTTAAAAGTAGGGTTCAGTCATGAGTTGAGCTAAACTTCACGGCATCCTGCTGTTTCAGGGACATCTTCCACAACCATTACCACGTTTTATGTTAAGACATCTGGGGGGTAGGGTAGTTCAGTTCTCCATCCTGGACAGCTTGTGACAGAACTAAGATTCTTCATGTGCTTGCAAAAGATAGAACAACCTGAAAGCCGTATTTTTTCCAGTTTCCTCCCACCATCCAAACCTCATCTTGGAAGCAAGCACTGTGTAGCTGATAGCATGAATCAGAACTGGGAATGCAGTTCTCTAAGTAAGTGTACAAACGCTTCCAATAACCCAGCTGTAGGCCTGTGGCAGACCTGGCTCCAGCCATCAGCCAGAGGATAGTACCTGGCTAGGACAGCAGAAGAGCAAACAGCTATTGCTCTACTGCCTAGTTTGACAGACCTGAATTGCTAGAAAACTGGGGTTTCTGTGTCAGGTATCTGCTCACAAGGGAGTCCCTGGGTTGGCAAAAGGATGTGGGGCTACAGTTATTGTTTGAGGTTGAAAGGAACTTTTGGAAACAGTGATTGTCAGCACAGTCCTCCTAGTCACCAAGCCATGCTGGCTCTTAGACCTTTGCTTCCCATCTTCTGCCCTGCTGCTCTCCCTCCTGTGACAGGAAGGGCCTTGGCCCCACATAAGCCAGCTGTACCAGCATGGGGGATTTGCAGGGAAATTTGTACATTTCAATGTCAAGTTGAACTGCTAAGGGCCACTGGAACTGCCCTTAATAAAAAAAAAGTTTCAGTTTTTCACAATCTTTCACCTCCTTTCATTCCTTGTTTCTTTTTGTACATCTCATGCCTACTTACCTTGGGGTTGTGTCTCTGTCCAAGATCTTTTCTTCTCCACTATGTACATTTCCATGCTGAACACAGCTCAGCCAGGTGTCAAAGGATATGGTGTTTGAGGACTAGGTCTGTGGTACTTCAAAGTGGTGACCTGAGCATCTGCATGGCCTCGTAGAAGTGCTGATTGCTGTCCCAGGTTTCCTGGACACCACTCTGGACACTGGAATATGCATGAGTCAACAACAATTATTACTGTACACTTTCAGTGCATTTTCAAACTCTGACTGACACAAGCATTTGCTTGCTCTCAGGAAGTTCTTCTGACAGCCATTTTCATTACTGAAGCATTTTAAAGATGTTCAAGGCAAATTATCCAAACATTGTGAAATCCAAAGTCCCTGTTTGGACAGATGATTTCCATACACTTATGTGCATATATGTTTGTAAAAGTCAGTAGTCTAAAATCTTAGAATAAAATCGAATAGAACACTATACAGAACAATACAGTACAAGACAATACAAATTGTGAAAGTCAGTATTCTAAACTTTCTGGTACCAAACAACTATGTAAAATTTTCTAGAATAAGGTCATATGACTGATAAAACACTGCACGATATTTTAAAAGTGTTTCAGTTTATTTATATTTACACATTTAATACATTTTAAGTGAAAAATGAATTTTAAATTTTTATTTATGAACATCAACTTTCTCCTTTGTTAAAAAAAAGTTATGGTATGCCTAAGTAGCCTCATGGATCCATAGTAGCTGGAGGATAAATATCCATTTCAAAGTGAGAGGATGAATTGATGGGTGCTTCTCTATAAACCCATAAGATCTGAAGTGCAATTTCAGAACCATTATGAGCCTCGTGCACTGCTGCCTGTTTGTGTTTGTCTTTTCCAGCACGGCTTAAGGGATTTACTGTGGCCTATCTGCTTCGACAATTCAGTCCTATCCTAGAATTTCTAACATCTTGTGTTAAAGCTCTGTCTCCTGATGATTTTCACGACAGCCTGTTGTCTCATCCAGAAATCATGAAAACTGATGACCCAAATAGAAAGACGAAGTGAAAAAGAATGTGGGTTTTCCTCAGTGGATTTTCCACACTGATTATTAGAATGGGAATATTTTCATTTTCCTACATGGTCTGCCAGCTGGTTTGGCTCTCAAGCTGCCAGAGTCTTTTTTTAATCTTTGGGTTTGTTTTTCAAAAGCTTTGTCAGAAACATTCAGTTCTCCAAGTGCCATTCTAACTGATTCCAGTTACCTCTCCAGAGATCAGCTCTGTGAATTTTAGAGAAGAATAATTAGAAAACTATATTTTCTCCCTTCTGAAGCTATTCAGACAGGGAAAGTATATTGTCTAGATAGTCTTCATTAATCATTGAGATTTAAAGCAGTGAAAGAGAAGAAATACTGATTTAGAGTAATTGCCTGAAGATTCAAAAAACAATATAATAGTAGGAATCCAAGATAAAGAGTTCAGATTAAGACATTAATAACCCTGCTACTATGCCACAGGTATTGGAGACGGCACCAATAGCAGGTATTTATATTCTCTGTTTTGTAAGTTTTTCACCTTACCAAACCAGCTTTTGAAAGTTAATTTGAAATTTTGAGAGAATCATAGGATGACAGAATGGCTGAGGTTACAAGGGATCTCTGGAGGCTGTCTGGTCCAAACTCCTGCTCAAGCAGGGCCACCTACACACCTGGGGTTGCCTGAGGTATTATCCATACGGCTTTTGATTATTCCCAAGAATGGAGACTCAACAGCCTCTCTGGACAGCCTGTCCCAGTGCTGGGTCACCCTCAGAGAAAAAAAAATGTTTCCTATCATCCAGAGGTAACATCCTGTGTTTCAGGTTGTGCCCATAGCTTCTGTTACTGGGCACCACTGAAAAGAGTCTGGCTCCATCTTCTTTGCACCCTACATTGACAAGATCTCTGAGCTTTCTCATCTCCAGGTTGAGCAGTTCCAGCTCTCTTAGTCTTTTCTCCTAAGAGAAAAGCTCCGGTCCCTTTATCATCTTTATGACCCTTTGCTGGACTCTTTCTAGTATGTCCATGTCTCTCTTGTACTGGGGACCTCAGTACTGGACACAGCACTCCAGCTGTGGCCTCACCAATGTTGACTGGAAGGGAAGGATCATCTCCCTTGACCTGCTGGCAATTCTCCTCCCAACGCAGCCCAGGATATCATTAGTCTTCTTTGCGGCAATGGCATGTTGCTAGCTCATGTTCTACTTGTTTTCCACTGAGATCCCAGGTTCCTTTCTGCTGAGCTGCTTTCCAGCCCAGGCAGCTCCCAGCCTTAACAATGCATGAGGTTGTTCCCCTTATTGAACTTCATGAGTTTCCTGTCAGCTTACTTTTTTGGCCTGTTGAGGTCCCTCTGGATGGTAGTACATCCATGTGGTGAATCAGCCCAGTTTCATGTCATCAGCAAACTTGCTGAGGGTGCTCTCTGCACCATCATCCATTTCAATAATGGAGATGGTGAATGGCACTGGACCCAGCACTGATCTCAAGAGTGACCTCCAAGTAGACTCACTGACCTCCAAGTAGACTTCACCACCATCTGGGCTCAGTTCTGCCAGTTGTCAATCTACCTCACTGTCTGCTCACGCAGCCCGTACTACATCAGCTTCTCTGAGGATCTTATGGGAGACAGTGCTGAAAGCCTTACAAAAGTCTGCTGGTTTTGTCTGCTGATCTCAGTTTATGACCATTTCCTTTTGCTTTCCTATTATTTATTACTCCCTTCCATTTTGGTGCTAGCAACAAGCTAATGTAGACGTTTTATTTGACAGATGAAAATACTTACGTGTTCTGCAACAAGCTAAGTTTTAAATCTGTACTTTTTCCTGCATTTTCTGCCAGTTGTAAATAAGTTTAAATGAGTGTTTCTACTGTTTAAAGGTTACAAATAATGCAGAACAAGATTTCCTATGTTTTGCATTTTCACATTACATTCAATTTACTCTACATTGCGTTTAAAAAGTATGTATGAACAAAATTTACTTCTCATGAGCTGCTGGATGAAGTAGAAAGGTGGAAGTTTTGGCAACAGGGATAGGGGCATTTCAGTGGTTATCAAGTATGGGAAGCGTGTAATTGAATATGCACATGAATTGCGTATGTCTTGCTAAAACAACCATTAGTGACATTTGTGAAGTTTGACATTCAATTAATCATCAGTAGGTCCAAAAATTGGAAGTCCCCAGTTGTCTATGCTATGATTTCAAGCACTTTGAAAATAATAACTATTTTAGGGAATGATAACCTTCTACAAGGAGAAAACTCTTGCTAAATTTCTCAGTTTTGCAAGGAGAGAGTGCATCAGGCCTTGGTAATGACAAAATATAAAGGTATGTAGCCTTTTCTGGGGGGACATTTCTTAAACCTGAAGGAAATTTAGGACAGAAGCAATTTTCTTCTGGCAAGGAAACACATTTTCCCCCATTAATCCTCATACTTAAGCATTATGAGAAAAATTAAGGTATATATTGTACCAGTAGATGTCAAAAAACTAAGAGAGAAGGGAAGATATTCATTAAAAAAAACCCCAAAATAAAAAATGCCATTAAATGCAAACATTTTACCAGGAAGGCTTCTTTTCAAACTTTTTAAGTTTGGTCCAAAATGAGAAAATTTGGATCTGACAGCTACTTATCTCTCACTTCCACCAACAGAATTTTCTGTATATGTATATATACAAATGTATAAGTAGCTTTAATTTAAGCATACTAAGGATGCTTAATAATATGATATTTATTTTGAAATCTCATCTAGTCTGTATGTTCTTACATTAGGTTTGTCATCTATTTGTGTTAAAATTTGACAAAATTACCTAAATAGTTATGCAACAAGCAAAGGAAAGCCAAAATATTGCTGATGACCTCTAAACTCTCATTTTGGCTTACTGTGGAACACTCCAGGCAACAGTTGTGCTACAGGAATAACTGAAATAAATAAGGCTGGAATAAGAGTGCTTTGGACTTTATCTCTCCCTTCACTGAACTGGGGAGTTCTTACTCTTCTGATTTTATAACATCATTTATATGAACGGTGCTGAAAAAGTCATGAGTCTCAAACCAATAAAGACAGAAATGATGCTGTAAACTCTATGTTAGCAATGTAATATAAGTAACAACAGCTTACAGAAAAGGGAGCAAAGGGAAGGTGTACTGACACCACTGTTCATTTTATTAAGCATTATGTAGGTGGCAAAGCAATTTCAATATATCTGAGAAACACAACTACAGTCCTTGTTTTCAAGAGCTTACAACGCAACATCCTGACTCTGCCAGACTGCTGCCATCCTACTGTGCCCTAGGCGACCTGTGGTTACTTGTGTCCTTTGAGTCAGGGAAAAAGGAGGCTGCAAACATGGGAGCCATAGAAACCTCCAGTGAACAGAAAGGTAGAAGATGAGAAGCAGCTTAAAAAAAGAAATTGAGAGTGCCTGACAGGACTGGTAGACTCTCACCAGTGTCATGAAAGAACCTGCATGAGGATGAGGCAAAAAAAACAGCAAAGCAAAAATGATGCAGTGGGTGAATAAGGACAGAGAGGGGGGTGGGAAGGCAGTGCTCAAACATCAGCATTGTTGTACAAAATGTATCCATCACTGAAGAGAGTATTGTACACGCACAGATATATGTCCTTGCACATCTACATTTCTGGAGAAACTGATTGGATTGTCTTTTTACTCACTTGGCTTATCTAATTAGAAATAATAGGCTAGATAGATTAGCCCTACTGAAAACAAGGGGGAAAAAAAAGAGGATAATTTTTCCTCATTAAAATCTTACGTATGTTAATTTGAGAAGCTGTAGACCTCCCGTGCTCTCATTGCAAACGATTTGTTAGTCATGTACACTTTCACCATTCTATTAAATGTAAGTTCATCTTCAAGTTTAAAAAAATCTGCAAGTGTTTTGCAGATTTTTAGCGCTTTCCGGAAACAAGCTCAAGCCCTCTAGTGGCCGAGCCAGCGGAGCCCAGTCCAGGGAGTAATCGCCAAATTACAGGAGCACCTGATTAAACACAGCAGGAGTCTGGGAGAAGCCAGCAAACAAGCTAACTAACTTTGTATTTGATTGCATACTGCTTGCAACTACACCTGGGGAGAGAAGTGATTTGATCTCCTTCAAAACTTTGTGTATTCTTATCTCACAGCTGTGGTGTTTCCTCTGCTCCCTCTCTCCAGTTTTGGCATTTCCTACAAAAACAAGCTAGGGTGCTGCTGCAGGGTTTTTCCCCTTCCCAGCTGCTGCCTGGGGCTCGGAAGGGTGGAGTTTGCTGTTTCAGGGATCACTGGTCCTTACTAAGCTACAACTTTCGCAAGCCCTGGGGCCTGTAAGTACCCCATGGGAGCTGCCAAGGAGCCAGCCCCCTTAGCAAGTTGACAAAGGAAAATGGAAAAGAAGCTATTTTTAATCTGAAATGGGCCATTTGGGTTCTCCCAACTCTCTGATTTCTGAAGGAGTTCTGTAAATTTTGGTAAATTAATACATCCCAAAACTTTCTCTGGATTTTTTTTTCCCCTAAATAACAATACTTATAACCTTGTCCTAGTAGCTTTTTGTAACTCTTTAAAGGTGTGACTTCGTCTCTAAAAATATTCATGGAAAGAATGGTGCAAAACCTGTGTGAACATCTATTTACATTAATATGGGTGGCAATACTCTTCCATGAGGAGCTGGAAACCCTGCTACAAGTCAGGGACTTCTGAGCAAAGACAACCATGTGATTCAGATGATCAGACCCACCACATGGATAGCAAATTGTGAATAAAAAGAATAACAAAAAAAAATGTAACAACTCTTTCCTGAGCAAGCTACAGGCTGGTAGGTTTACAGAAACCACTTACTGAAGAATTATAAATAACAGCTAATTTGGGATCAGGGGAGGATGCTAATGTGTATAAAACTTTTTTTTCCTGGTTGTAATTAGTTTGTTAAGCTTTATTAAGTAACGCTTATCTGTGCTTGTGGAAAGCAAATCTGTATCAAATTTTCAAGCTACCCTGGAAAACACTGAGAAACATTGCTGAAGGAGAAGGAATTGAGATGTCCATCATTATAAATTGTCCTTGCCACAGGTGGCATAGGGACTGATGGCTCTCTTACACCAGGGAGAATTTGAAATAACTCCTCTGAGGCAGGGGAGTGACACTGGTGCCTAATCTGTATAAGAGGAGAATGAGGACAAGTGAGTTTAGATCCCATCAGGGGGCTGTGGCAGGCTGTGCTGTCCCTCCGATGTCCCTACAGACATGCTCTCTGGGTGACAGTGCTGTGAGCCCAGCCCTGCCCCATGGTCCCGGCTGAGCCAGAGTGACATGGAGGGCAAATGGGGCCAAGGAGGTTAAACCCCAGCAGGTATTCCAGGTGGGATCTCCAATTCCCAGGTCAAACAATCTGCCTGGTTAAGAAAAACCAAGGTGTATTGCTAGAATTTCCTGTGGACATGACCGACTTTAAGTATGCTCAACTGCACTTGATTAAACAAAAAAACCCCAAACCAACCCAAAAAGCCTTAGAAAGAGTCTGGCTACTCTGATGGAAATATGGCAGGGTGGAAAGAAGGTTCTAGTTTATAAAAAAGTGGGGTATGTTATTATGAAAATGATCTGTTCTTATAACTGGATGACTGGGTTGAATGCATAGTTTGATAAAAAATTATAGCCAGTGTCTGGGCTTACTTCTTCTTCAGCTTTTGCACAACAGTTAAACTCCTGTCAACATAAGCAAACTTCATTTATTTATTTTTTTTATTTAATTCAGAGATACCATTTACTTGCAGCTGTGGATATGGATATGCCATGCTTATGTTTTAAACATACTTTGTCTTTTTTCCCATTCATTTAATGAAAATTAACAATAATGTAAGATCTGCTACACAGTTTTTACCATTAAAACAGACAAATTAATGTATAAGGTCTACCTGAAGAGAGTTTTTATCATATCAAAAACAGTTAAATACAAAGAGGCAATTTGTAGATGAGGAGGGAATATATACATAAGCATATCTTATTAGGAGGAAAGTGCTGTATTAGAAATCTGTTAGAAATTAAGCAATGTAACAAATGCCACCACAGTCCTTTCAAAATGTTATTATTTTATGTTTAATCAATGTCAACAAAATATATTTAGAATATGTTTTGAGTGAAGAATATTCTTCTACTTGGATGTGTGTGTGTATAGATATATATATATGTATCTGTTACAGTTTTGTTGAAGTTTCTCAAGTGAGGACACAAAGCTAGTTTGGATACTTTGCAAGATTGCAAGCTATAGATTTAGAATGAACTTTGGTGCAGCTATGCTCTGTTTAACTTTGTTATTTGGTTAAACATTTCCTCATTATGGTGGCCATCAGTGGTTCATGTCATTGGATTTCTCTCCTTCCTTCTCCTCTTACAAGACTGAGCAAGTAGAAAGTGAGTATGTAAGGCAAATGGTTTGAAAACAGATAAACATTTCAATTTACAAGTAATTTTGGACCTGTAAGATCCCCCTTTTGTTTGGTTTGATGGCAAGGAATTCATCTGACAGCAAAATACTTACATTGAACTATTGGCCACAATAAAGTTAAATAATATTTTTCACTGTAAGTACCATCTGCTGTGTTGTGTCAGCTCATCTCAAAAGGTCCCCAGGCAAGCCGCAGCAATGACCCATGAGTCAGAAGGAGGAATTGGTACCAGGCAGCAGAGAGTAATGACTAAGGGAAATGCAGAGGTACCTGAGCATCCTGATCTGCCTCTGCCTGTCACTGTGACTTTGAAAATCCCAACTGACAGTAGCAGGATAGATTCACAGGGGTGGCTTTCTTGCCTCTCTGGTTTCTTTTGAGTTGTAAATCCAAAAATTAAATGTGAAAAGCCCTTGACTTGGGGGTACCACCCAAGGGGCATTCACACAGAGGTGCATATGTGAGCAGGCTGCCAAGCTTGTCCATCACACACTCCCCCAATTCCTGGTGCCCAACTAGAATGGCAAAAAACTATTTCTTAGACAGAGCTAGAAGTCATGGTTCCCTCCTGCCAGGAGAATACCCTTAAGTGCACTAGTATGAACTTTGTCTGCTACATAAAACTATCACATGGGTCAAGAAAGGCACTGGGACCCAGATGCTCTACTCACACTGGGTGTGCAGATATTCTGCTCCCACGCCCCACTGAACACTTAATTATGCCACCAAGGTGTTACCTAATGTGTAGGTGATGGCAAATAATTTTCCTCAAAAGAAGAAAACCAAAAATATTATTTTAACAGCATTGTGATTAGGGCAGACATGGGGGATGGAAGGAGATTTGGGCTTCAGTTCTCTGAAGCAGAGAAAAATGCCAAATTTTGTGAGCTTGCCTCAGCCAGCTGACCCCCCTTACATCTAGCTGGCAAGCATGCTGCTCCTAGGGTGCTCGTCAGTACCTGACCAGCTGAGCCTACTCACCCAGCTCCAGGAATGTTCAGTTTGTGGAACCTACTCAGAGATGGTACCTTCCTCAATATGAAGAATGCATGTATGGTTGTCCTTGTTTCAGTTGGGATAGAGTTAATTTTCTTCCTAGTAGCTGCTGTGTTTCAGATTTAGTATGACAATAATATTGATAACATGTATTGTTTTAGTTGTTGCTAAATAATATTTATATTAAGTCAAGGACTTTTTCAACTTCCCATAGAAGCTGAGAGGGAGTATAGACAGGACAAGCTGGCCAAAGGAATATTCCATACCATAAGACGTCATGCTTAGTATATAAATGGGGGTTGGCCAGTGGCCAAGGATCTGTTATAGCTTCTTGGGTTGGGCTGGGCAATTGATCATCAGGTGGTGAGAGCAATTGTATTGCATAATTTTATTTTGTATATTCTTTTACCATTATTATTATCACCATTATTGTTATTATTACTATTCTCTTCCATTGCTGTTCTGTTAAACTGTCTTTATCTCAACCCACAAGGGCTTCTTTCCTCCTTTTTCTCCCACTTCTCCCTTCCCTGACTGGGAGTGGGGGCTGAGTGAGTGAGTGGCCATGTGGTCCTAGTTACTGTCTGGGGCAATGGTGCTATGTGGATACTCTTCAGTTTGCTCTGTGCAAACTGGTAGGGCTACACAGCAGAAACTAGTGCATGTGGAGGTGCTTGCTTAGGTGCTGTGCGTGATGTAGCAAAGCTGAGCAGGATTTATTGGCACTGTCCTCTCTAACCATTGTATTTTGAAACCCAGGCTTGATCTGGTATTCAAAATTTTGGAAATACTTCAGTGTTTGCTTGCCATGAGACTTTGGCTCAAGCAGCTCTCCAGGTGTCCATCTGGGCTCCTGGCTGGGGTGGGGAAGACCACTAGGCAAAAAGGTATGTGAAAGTCAGAGGTTTCTTTGGATATCTGTTCTAAGAATTGATTAACTACATTGAAGTGAAAGGTAAAACAGGTGCATAAACCACTCTGGTTTGCCAGTCATGTCCAAGTAAACAACTTTGTTTTGAGTAAAGAGATATAATTAGACAAATCAATACAGAGGTGCTATGTAATTGTTTTCTTGGCATATGCTGTTATTCACTGTCATGTCATATAAGCACACTAGGAAAAGAAAGAATTAAATAAAAAAAGAAATCAATATTATTTCATTTTTTATTGCATAGAGAGAAAATGAAATTTAGAGGAAGTGGGTGTCTTGAAAAAGGAGGGGGAATATAGAAAACTCTGTGTCTGTGTCTGAACCAGAGAAATAATTTTTGAATTAGATTTATTGTGTGCCATTCTGCAGGAGAGATGGAGAAAGAGATTAGATTATTTAACTGTACTTTAATGTAGATACTTCAGAAGGGTTTCAACAGATGAGGAAGAGCAATCCAGAAAAAAGGTCTCAGTATTGACTCACCTATGTTTTTCACCAGCATATACCAATGTTATTCAAACTGTGATGACTCTAATTTTATCAGGAATAGTCTTTTCTGGACATTATTGAGATATGAAGAACCCTAGCAGATAAATTAAACAATGTGGAAGGCATCCTGTGTTGCTAATCAGGATTAACGTGGGAAATACAGTTAGGAAAAAGAGTTGTGAAACCCCTGATGTAACCTCAAAGGCTGCTTTTTATGTGCTATTATAGTTCAAACACTGAAACGGGGAATTAACCTGATTTGAACACAAGTTAAGGGATAGCTTTAGTACCGTTAAATTTTATCTTTTTTTAATCTTTTTTTTTTCCCTGTTGTTGTCCCTTTATCAATGAAATAAGCATTTTAAAAATTAAGAATCCAACATTATCTGTTAACAGAAGTCTCTGCATCCTCGATCCCAAAGAAACTACAGTGTAGGGAGCAATCTTCTGCAAATACTGTTTAGAAAACTTTTTGCCAGAGTGAAAAAATCTGCAACAAATTTCTGTAATTCTTGCAGCACAGGGCTTCAATTTCCTTCTCTGAATCATTGCATATTAGATATTGCTTTTGCTTATGCTGGAAATTCCAGTGTGATTCTGTGACTCTGTGAAATTCAAATGTTTGTCTCAGTGGCCAGTCTAAGGAGCCTTGTCTGAGACTAAGGGATTTCATAGGCAGGAGAAAAGAGGATTCTGTTTTTCTTTTTCCCCTCTCTTCTTCCCTCTCCCTCTCTCTGCCTTCCTTAACTCCATCCCTCTCTCTCTCCTTCTTTATCTTCCTCTTCCCCTCCCTCTGTGTGCTGCTTCACCACCTTCACCTTCATTTTCCTGTCCTAAGACAGACCCCATTTCTTCACCCTGGGAAGCAGAGGGAAGAAAGAGAGATCAGACCTTGCAGCCTCCTCGTTTCCCCACCTCACTTGGGAGTGTGGTTACCGCGACTCGCACTAAGTGTGTCCAGTCCATCATATCTCCTCACCAGCTCCAAGCAGTCTTTATTTCTCTTATGTGTCGCAAAAGGTAATGCTGGTTGATACGCACCGGGTTTGGGCACAGGTTCCAAAGAATGGAAAAATACTTCTCTGGGGAAGAAAAGGGTTATAAATAAGTGTTCCTGGTGATCTAATATCAAATGGCGACATTCCATTTGTTATTTTTATATCTGACTATGTGAGAACTTTGTGGAGGAATGGGGAATGGCAGGAGAAAATGAATAGCCTATCAAGTAGCCGGAGCACTAAAGCATTCAGTGTGCTGCTTCACCACCAATTTCATCACTTGCTTGTGGTTCACATACCTCATGTGAAGAGGAGAGGCATACTGGAAACCATCCAACAGGAAAACATGGCATTTACTAATTTATGCTTTGATGCTTAATTTTAGCTCTCATTACTTAGTATCATTGGTTTTGGTTTGGCTGCTCTGTGCCAAAAGTTAAGGACATTTGTGGGACTGAGGATTTGTTCAGGACATTAATCCAGAAACCTCCTCAGAGCCTCAAACCGTTCACTAGAGCATATGATTTATGAAAAATAACTTTCTACAACTTTAGAAAGCAAAAATTTCAGAAAAAGGAAAAAAAATTAGTCTTTCTCATTTACAACTTAGTTTTTATGTACAATGCTTATTACAGCAAATTCCAGCCTGGCAAAGAACTATATAATTAGCTTTTTTATCTCAATTAGGAGATTGTAAGATTGCCAAAGAAAACATATTTTGAATGTATCTTTTATCACATGGATCAAAGATCACATGTATCTGTGCCTGTAATGAGGAGCTCATGTGCTAATGTTCTGTAGTGGTCCAAAATTTACAACTGCAAAAACCTTTGATGTATCACTAATTGGTTTTAGCACCATAGATTAGGTGCTGAAATCAGTAGGCAAGAAATTGTGAGTAGTAGGTGGAGAAGGGATAATTCTGATTCTTACCATATGCTTTGAGAAATTTAAATCATTACAACATAAGTAGAAAATGAAGGCAGAACTTGTTGCTTTTTTATTTTTGAGAGAGTCTCATAGATTTTCCGTGCGATCCAAAAATATGCTTTATTCTAAATCATTAAAAAAATCTCCATTTCACAGTTTTTATTTTTGTAGAAGCAACACCCATCTAGCCTGCAATGTGCTGTGCATTCTAACACCTAATGTGTGGTGAAGAATGTAGTAACAGGGAAATATATCTGCATAACATTTGAAAAGTGCCAAACCTTTAATTAATTTCAGACACTATATCACAAAATAGCAAACTATAGACTTCATCTACACCACACAGAAACAGGAAAAGGAGGCAAGTGGTGTGGTACATGGTCTTGTAATGGTGGTCCATGTTACGTCTTTGACAGCTTCTTGGTTATAAGGATTTATTATTCAAACAGTAACAAAAATCATTAGTGGGGGTGCCTAAGGATTACTGGCAATCTGGGAAGAGGGAGCTCTATTCTCCGTTGAAAGTTATAGTGCTGGTTTACACAGGGGCATGCTGCCGCAGACATGATCTTTGGCTTTAAAATATGCTCAGATGTTCAGTCTTTGTTTTTAATTCATGAGAATTGGGTGTTTTGAATCATTCAATACAAGCATGCACACACTCCCTTCCAGTATGCCTTATTCGTGATACCCATTTATTCCCAAAACTCAAGATTCTGTTTACAGCAAGCGTGTGGTAAACAATTTATCTCAATAAACTGTAATTAAAAAAAATAAATAGACATAAAAAAGAAGCAATTCTAGAACCTTTCTGCTCTGCACTGCCACAGTGTCTTTAGTTAAATCAAAGAAAACTAACTTTAACTTAACTTTACAACTTAATTGCCTTTTCTTTCAGGGCTTTTTTTTTTTCTTCATGTATACACGTGTGGAAATTGAGGCATATAGGTTTTTCTTTTTTTTTTTTTTTTTGTTATAATTCAGATTTTTTTGCATGCCAGTGGCATTCCAAGAACCACTCATTGTAGCACACTGACCAAAAAGCATATCAACACTCCTATTATTCACCCAGTCCTCTATATTGAAAGCAGAGGATGAAAGTGATTGCAAGTCTATATTAAACGAAGGTGATGACCCCTTTCTATTGCTAGACCATTAGTGTAAATGAGAATTAGGTTGCCATTTACAACTGACAATCCTGTTCAGAAGTGTCACTCAGGACTTCTAGCTTAATTCTTTATAGTGAATTCTATTTTTCATTTTACTTTATAGGAACAAAAGAGGTACAAGAAAATGCACAACACTTCAGTAGGTTTCCCTTAAAAATGAACCATGGGGTGTTCTCCTTTGATGGCAGGGTGAATGCTCAAGGCAACAGTGATATCTGTCCTTTTGGCCTTGATTCAAATGTTCCCTACTGACTTTGATGGTGTCCTGAAAGTGCTGTTCCCTTTGTTGCTTATCCACTTTGGTGTAGTTCACTAATTTAGTGTAAGACCTTCATACATTTTTCACGTATATTTTTCCCAGCTGATCATCTTACTTTTATCTCAGTAGCAGAGTACCACACTCTTACATCAAACAAATCTTCATTGAAGTAATTTTTCATCATCATTACTCTCCTTGCATTTACTCATTTAAAGATATTGCCTTCTCCTCCCTTCCCCCCACCCCCACATTCTTTAAATACACACTTATCAGAAAAAAATATCTATATCTGAGACAAGGATTGTATTGTTGGATCAATGCAAGTAATTTCTTTACACAGTGGTGACTGTAAGCTGCTGAGCTTCTCATGATACCCTGTTCTATGAATGGGACATTCTGCCCATACGTGTTGTTCTGCTGCAAAGAGAGTAGTGGGAGGTGATGAAAAACATCTATTGTTTCACACCAAGATGTTATATATTCCTGTGGAACAGTGGTTGTGGGGGTTTTTTCATAAATGAAGTACAAATTGTGGCGGATTAAGCCTAGACTAACAGAGTCGTTACCATGGTTGGTGGGTAAAGGCAACACAGCAGAGAGAACTTGTTTTTACTGGAAGCAGAATGGATTTTCTTTCCCCTGAGCAGTCTTACATCTACTTCAGGCTGATCCATTCAGTTTTACTCTGTCTCTGTCAGAACGATGGTGCCTGAGTGGAGCTTGGCACTGACTGCTTTCCTCTGGCTGACTTTCACCTGGTTGCACTGATGTGCTGGATAACAGTGTTCCAGTGCTGAGGCTCATTAACAGGATAGCATCTGGCCCAATAACTGACATTACAAACAAACATCTGCAAGGACACTTTCCTTACAGCTTGGGAGTGGTGCATGGGTCAGCAAGCTTTCTTGCCGACTCTTCCACTTGCTTATCATAAAAGGTTCTACTCAATGGTAGTGAATCCTTATTTACAGAAGATTTACTTGCTTTCCCAGATCCCTCTGATGTTAGCTTTAAACCTGGATGTGGATTGTAATTCAAAGGCAATTTCTGTCTTTCCCCAGTCACCAAGGTGCAAATATCCATGGTAATGTCCTTCGACTGTTAGGCTGGGTCACATAGGGATAATGCGGGAGATCAGAATCCCTTTTTCTTCTCAAGGTTGTAGAGAAGTATGTGTATTATATTGGGCTTTACAGTGAAATTTTTAAGAGTAGGGGAAACAAAATTATCACAGAAGATACAACTGTTGTTGAGTCTTTGCACGCAGCTTGTTGTTTCTGAGATTTGCTGTAAAAGAAAGCACTTAAGATATTTTATAAAAACAGTGTTTGTAGTTGAAAAATAATGCCTGTATGATATAGGCAATTTACGTATCCAGGTTAGTAAAAATGATGGAGTGTTCTTATTCCAACATTACTGATGCTGGTTGATTACTTAAAGTGGTGGTGTTCCTGCTACGTAATCACTCAGATTATGTCAGATACATTACTCAGGTGCAGCAAAGAGCACTGAAAATAGGAGCTCTGATTTCTGAGCTAGTCTTGGGGAGCTATGGGCTCCTAAGAGACTGCTGGAGGAAGCTCTACTGGAAGCACATATAAGATGCATTGAACCAACCATGGCTATCTATTCAAACATCATTGGAGGAAAAGTTTCATGAGCTTCAGCATGAGATCTACAGTTTCTGGAGAGAAAAAGTACCATAAACATAGAGATATTGTAATCAATTTCTTGATTGTGAACAGGGAAAAGGCTAATGGTGCTTGGAAAGACAGTGTGGTATTGGCAACAATGGCAACCCCTTCCCAAATATAAATGTCGTTAATGTTCATGACCCAGAAAGTATTCACGGCAGAGTATATCTTTTTTTTTCTTCTTTAATACCAGTATTCTTTTGAATAAAAATGGTTGTAAATTAACCAACTTTGCATTGGTTTCACTGAAACAGAAATTACCTTAAATTTTAAATTTTAAATACACCAGGCAGGGAAGATATTAAATATGAGCTTGCTAATGGTGCTAGTTCCTTACAAAGAAGAGATGAGTTTGCTTTCCACAAAATACCAGTGCGAAGTAAATTGCCATTCCACAACCACTGCCTATCATAGTGATGAAAATTACACTACTGTGCCTGCAGATTTAAAAATAAAGTTTGTGTGAGTATGGAGAGAGGGAAAGGGAAAGGAGAGATTTCTCAAAATAGGGTGTACAAAATGTTTCTATTTTCTCTTTTTGAGGTGTTGTCGATTATGCTGGTATCAGAAAGATTTCAGCCTTCTCAGCTTACTTGTGATACTTGCCTCCCAATTTGCTGTGTGTACAGATCAACTTACCCTCAGCTGATTATGGACATATCCTTGTGTTGTAAATTACATCAGGGCTTGTAAAAAAGCTCTTCATAGTTGCTATTTTTGAATATCATCATGAGCAAAATGGGAAGAAAGTTGTTGAAAGGCAAAAACAAAAAGAAAGAGAGACCTTTGACTGTAACAATAACAAGACAAAGCACAGCAGGAACAGAAGATAACCCAATTTATTTGAAATTAAGATGGAACTAAGAGCATCCCAGCCACCACCCATGTTAAGCAGAGCATTTTGAGCAGCAGATCAGTTGATCTGCCTTCACTTGTGAATTGCAGCTTATTATTAAATGTTGCCTCAGACTGTTGCCTTCAGCATCTCCCCAGCCATGAGCTCAGCAAGTATCACCACTCAGAGGGAAACCTCTGCTCAAGCATGAGCTACACGAGCCAACAACTACTTATGACTCAGAAACTGGTGGATCAGTTAGCTGTGCTGTACCTGCAGCAGATCAAAGACAAGAGGGATGTTGGATGCTAAATCTCATTCAGCAGCCATGCGTGATGTGTTGTAAAGCTGGAAATCTTTTATCCTGTCCTTCCACCTTGAACTCAATAAGGCTTAGTTGATAGCAGTGTGCGTCTTTAAATACACACAGAAATTATTCACTCTGATTCTGTATTGTGTGAAATGCTGCAACACCAAAGACCAAAAAGTGGAATGCAAATTCTTGGACCCTATCTGAATCTAAATCCTCTTTAGGGATGCACAGTGACATGTTCTGTTCTTCCCACCTCTGTGGAGCAACCAAAAAAAAGGCAATGGAGAAAAGCATTTACGTGCATTACCAATCTCTGATCTTACTGTCAGTTCTGGGTGGAAGGTTTCTTCCTGTGTCAGGGCATGCCACTGCTCCTGGGGTTTGCACAACAGATACTGCAGTAAACCACATCACTAACTAGAAACCCACCCTCTGAATGGCACATTCCAATGCGTAGGTTGTGGTAAACTAATTAAAAGACCCTGCAATTGATAATGTTGTTTGGAACGTCCATTGGTAAGTGCAAAAGTTGAATTTCACAAATGAAGTATTTTTTTACTTAAAATGCCTAGAATTCAGATTTTGTTTGTAAAAATTTGGCTCATATTCGTAGTGGGGCATTAGGGTGCATGAACTCCTATTTACCTTAGTAGGCTTAACAACATTGAAGAAATGTTGAAAAAAATCCTTTAATCTACAAAAATTATTGTAAGAGATGCTTGTCTGATGTGCTAATATTACACGGTATTTTCACGAATTTTAAACAACTGATGATAGGTTATCTAGAGACGGTCTTGGTCTCTCACCCAAAATACAGTGGAGCTCTTGTGGGCAACAGTATGGTTGAAAATCAAAAAGGTCCTAAATCCTAACTCAGTTTGAGTCACTTACTCAATATGTGGCCTTGGGCAGGCCATTGTAACACCATACTTCTCTCGCAGTCTACGTAAAGAATGTTCTAAAATACATAAGCATGCTAAAAAAAAAACAACCTCAGGTGCTAAACTGGATTTTATTTTTTTTTTAATAAAGTTTGAAGTAGCAAAAGAAAATACTTCATCCTAAGTGTATTTGCAGCCTAAATGCAAAGTCCATTATTTTCCTAATTTTCAATTGATGTGAGAGAAGAACAGAAGTGTTACTTTTTTTTCAATAGATAATATAATTTCTCAGGACACTTTAACAACAGATATCAATTGCAGCAAAAATGACAGAATTCAGTGTGTTTTCCACAGTATACCCATTCATACTTTCCCCCTTTTTTTAATAGAATCATAGAATGGTAATTTAGCTAAACCTTGAATTCTCTGTGTCCATGAACAAGATACTTGCTCACCTGCCATGTTATAAAAATACCGTTCTCAGTGCCCTCTCTGGAAAAAGGCTGATAGTCATGCCAGGCCCATGTCCTGGTTTTCATGGCCATGCTCACTGTCTTTCTGAACTTGTCTTTTCAAGATGCAGCACGAACGTCCATGCTGTTTTTCAGCAATGTGAGTGAAAATGGGAAGTAATTTTTATATCATCAACATATTTCAGAAGTATGTAAGGGTTCATTATCTTATGTAACCCAAGAAAAAGCCTTTAGTCTCTCTGCACCTCAGTTCTGCACCTGCCAGGGCTATAGTAAGCATTTCCTGGTCTCACATGGGTTTCGTCAAGATAAATATATTACAGTACTGAGATTCTGACAAGAGTATCTCTAATCTACATATTATACTACACTAAGAAACTACAATGAGGAAAATTATGCTAGTGGAAGGACAGAATTACGGTCAAGTGAAAAGGGAAAACTGAAAAGAAATCTACATCTAGTACTTTCCCCATCAGCCCTCCTCCCTACACACACATATTTAGCCTGATCTCAGCAGTAAATTGAAAACTTAAGAAAGAGAACATCCATATTTATTCAAATGTATCACAGTCAGTAAGAGTATGCGGAAATAAAAATCAGAATCTCCAGCATCTTTTGGAAGATTTGTCACTGCAGAATTGAAGCTGGTACAAGTCACAGCCCACAGTGAGATTTGTCTCATGTTACGAGATAGCTTCTTGGTTTTCGCTCCATTGATGACATGAACAAATGTATGTGGAATAACAGTGGTCATGGCTTTTAATGTTGACGTTATATCCACCACGACATCAATGACTCTACTTAAGTTTTGCAGAAATCTTTCCTGCTTTTTGGCATGGAAGGAGACAATGCTGAGACTTGGCATATTCTAAGAGAATGTTTTGGAACAGGAGTTATTTGGGACTTTGTGTGTGCATGAGAGATGACCAAAAGACTATACCTCACTGAGTATCCAAAGCAAAGGATGATTGTACTCCTGGACAGATCCCACTGAAATGGCTTCTCTGAAACACTGAAGGAAGAAAGAAAGACCAGTCAGACTTCAGGGTAGAGGAAAGAGTTAACAAAAGGGAAAAAACCTAAAAGGTGCTGTATCCTGTAAGGAAACCACTAAATGTTTTATGTTACACTGTTTCTTTCTTAGAAGTAAGAAAGAAATCAGAATACTGTAAGAAATAAATAGTAAGAAAACTAGACCCCTTGTGCATGAAACTGTAATATGCTATTGAATTGTGCAATTTATTGTTTTCCTCATTTCAAAACTTATGAAGTAAGGAAACTACACATTTTTCTTCCTTATGCACAGACAAGTTTCAGACTGTTCTCAGAAACCTTGTAGAAATACTACCAGTGTATCAGTGACATAAAAAAATTGGCTAGAAGGTCCAAAGCTGTGATGCAAATGTTATAAAACTTCACAGTGATAGGATTAACATGGTTTACAAATCTAGTTCTCCTTCCGAGGATCCCATTGTGGGTCCCATTATCTCCTGGTGTATTGGATTTGAGTGGCAAGCTTTTGGTATTGGGGGAGCTTCAGGGATGGCTTCTGTGAGAAGCTGCTATAAGTTTCCCCTTTGTCAAGTTGAGCCAGTGCCGGCCAGCTCCAAGCTGGACCTACAGTTGTCCAAAGCTGAGCCCATCAGTGACGGTGGTAGTACCTCTGGGATAACATATTTCAACAGGGAAGAAAAAAATTGCTGGGCAGAACAGGAGCTGGAGAAAAGAGTGAGAATATGTGAGAGAAACAACTGTGCAGACATCAAGACCAGTTAAGGAGGAGGGAGAGGAGGTCCTTAAAATGCCAGGGCAGGGATTCCCCTGTAGTCTTTGGTAAAGACCATGGTGAGGTAGGCCGTCCCCCTGCAGCCTATCGAGGTTAATGGTGGAGCAGATATCCACTTGCAGTCCTTGGGGGACCCTATGCCAGGGCAGGTGCATGTGCCTAGAAGGGGCTGTGACCCTGTATGAAGCCCACGCTAGAGCAGGCTCCTGGCAGGACCCATAGAGAGGAGAGTCCGTGCAGCAGGTAGGGGACCCATGTTGGAACAATCAGTTCCTGATGGACTGCACCCCTTGGAAGGGACCTACACTGGAGCAGTTTTTGAAGAACTGCAGCTCGTTGGAAGGACTAATGTTGGAGAAGTTTGTGGAGAGCTGAATCCCTTGAGAGGACCCCATGCTGGAACAGAGAAAGACTGTGAGGAGTCCTGCCCCTGAGGAGGAAGGAACAGCAGAGACAACATGTGAAGAATTGACCACAACCCCCTTTCTCTGTCCCCCTGCACTGCTCAAGGGGAGGAGGTAGAGAACTTGGGAGTGAAGTTAAGCCCAGAAAGATGGGAGGGTGTTTTAATATTTGGTTTTGCTTCTCATTACCCTATTCTGATTGTATTGGTTATAAACTAAATTACTTTTCCACAGATTGAGACTCTTTTTCCCATCGCAGTAATTGCTGAGTGATCTCCCTGTGCTTATCTTGACCCATGAGCTTTTCGTTGTTTTCTCTCACCTGACCAGCTGATGACAGAAGTGACAGAGCAGCTTTGGTGGTCATCTGGTCTCCAGGTAAGATCAACCCACCACACCTGGCAGACAAAGATCTGTGTAAGTCCAATGGCCGCATGTGACAGTGGGTCTCTGGTCCTGAGAGGCTGTGTTCTCCAAAAGTCAGTTCTGTGCAAGGGGCAGACATAGGGCAGCTTCTACAGAGTTTCCACATCACAGGGGACCTGAATGAATTGTAGGGGACAGTGCAGATTGACACCTTGGCTGTGGAATTCATCTCTCCATCACGTGAACCCTGGATCACTGTTATGCCAGGCACAAAGCTAGGCAGTACTGTGAGATCCTGTATTTATTACAGGAAGCTAGGCACTCCCGCAATATTGGGTATGTACCCAATTCCACGAATAAATTAGATAATGGGCAGACTAAGCGGAGCACAATGTATAACCTCAATAGACTGTTCTACAGAGTCCTGGCGAAATGCCTTATATGGTGCTACCCAATTAAATTTGCTTTCACCATTCTCTGGGGGGGGTCTAAGTGTTTAATTTTATAGACACATTTCAGAAGCTTGTAAATAAATTAAGAGATATGTAAAACTTTGGCAAAGCAAATAATGATAAACTGATTGTTTATAGTTGTAATAGGAACCCCACCCATGTGAGAGCTGTGATCCCTCAGAACACAGAAATTAAACTCAAAAATTAAAGTATTCTCAATGTGACATCTTATTCCTGAAATAATATCTGGACTCAGGTGGGAAAAATTTACATATTTCCTTGTACTTCAGATGTGATACCAGGTTGACTTTGTCCCATGCTGTTACAGTTGGAGTTTTACCACACTTACTGCTCCAGTCCCTGAGCTAATCAAACAGAAAAAAAATAATCCAGAAAGAGACCAGAGCAGTCAGACACCAATTTTTATTTGACAAGTTTGAATGCTAGGAATTCTGTGTTTGTTGGACTAAAAGGTCATAAGGCATCTTACTATCCTGTTAGCTGTGCTGTCTAGAAGTTACAAAACTGTCCCAAAGTTTAAAATATGACTGTGCTGATTAAACATGGTGGGGCTAAGAGCTGATCTAATGAATAAGAGAGAAAGCATAGTGGTTGTGCATTCAGTAAAAAAAAATAACTCCCTGGGAGTAAATTGGTGCTCTAACTCTTCTACAGGTTGAGGTACTAGAAAGTCCACCTCTCTCTTCCTTTTCTTCTCAACAAACAAAATGGACAAATGTTAAACGAGATTAATTACTATGCTCTAGCAACACGATACAGACGTTCTTCTAGAACATGCAAAAGGAACAAACCTGCAACCCTCAATGGATGAATCCAGGAAGAAATAGTGGCTACATCTTCAGACAGAGTTTCCATTTTACTCCAAAAGTGGAAAGGAGGGCTCTGCATGTCATGCTAACATGAAATGGGAGGTTCTGCAGCATTATTGCAGTTAAAAATATTGTACAGCAGCATGTATTGCTGAATGAAGGACAAAGGAGCATGGGCTTTTTCTGTCAGGGGATCAAGGCTCCTGCACAAAGCTTGCTGTGAGTGAAGAGGCTTGGGAACTGGGAAGAACAGTGAGTTGTTCACGGGAGAGGAGCAAGAAAATTAATAGAGAAAAGATGAACAGGGAGGGAAATCACAGCATGTTCCATGCAAAATTAGATTTTGCTTTGGTTATGGGGGAACTGGCCTTTAGCTGACAGTGGGTGTTCATATTAGGTGTATTTTGGAGAGTTTGCATAAAGAACAAGCAGTTTTACTATCTTAGAGTATTTTTAAAAACCTTACTGATAGTATTCCAAATAGGAGCTATTATCTTCAGTATACATGCACAAACTCTGTATGTTTATTATATATTTACATCATACATCATAATTTTCCCTCCAAAAAAAAATGGCTGAAATCTTTTCATCCAATAATCTGGTCTTTTACATGTAATAGCTCAGAGCTTTGCCTCTCCAACACATCTATGAAAGCCCTTAGCAACTAGTGCTCTTACCTGCACTTCAGACGAGAATTAAGCTGGCATCAAGGAATAAAGGGATGATAGCAGAGCTGTATATAAAATTACTTCAGAATCTCGTTACCCATTATAGTGTAGGACTGAGCCTTTTGCCTCTCTTAAGGAGTGTTGCTTGTATATCCTGCTTCAAGGAAATGTGCATTTGAAGAATAATGTGCTACAAATATTTGTTTCTAGCTCCATTTTGCATGCCCTTTTTGTGGCTTAGTATTAAAAATATTGTAATGATTAAAGTGACGACATTAGCTTAAAAAGCTCCAGCTTTCATATCAAAAAGGCACCAGAGGTTTCAACTATCGTAAGGAGATTGACTGGGCCTATGTGTTCTGGAAGTCAAGAAACACTGTTAACAGTTGGAAAGCATTTCATTGTAGGTGCTACTTTAAAGAGAAAATAAAGCTACAGAGAGTAACAATATTACACAGCAGTTTATTCTGTGACTATAACCTGTTTCTCTACTCATGGGACAGGGAGGGCAGTTTACTGCTACAGCATTCTCAGAACTACTGTAATTCATAAATGTCATTGATAAAAATAACTTCACAGTCCCATTTCATTAAAATTGTGCATTAGTAAGTACATTCTACAAATGTTAATAGATCTGTCTCTTTGGACTGCTCATTTAGAGTACCTTATGAACACGCCGTATTTGAGATGCAATAGTTATTTTATAATTGGCTGGATAAGTCACATGGCAGTATTTTTTTCACGTGGCTTAATGAATGTGTTGGTGTACATATTGGTGCTTGTAAATGTAAAATTTTATCACTGTGTGAATATTCATGCACATTATATTGATATTCTCTTCCCGTAAATAGCTGTGCCAGCAAAACCCTGTTTTATGAATATTTGCAGAATGGGAACAGATAAAAGAGACATTATGTTGGAGGTAAATAATTTGAACATTTGTGGTGATATTCAGTCTAAATGTTTTGCAGGACTTGTCTATCCTTGCTTAAGAACAGCTTCCCTCTAAATGAATGGACAGTTTCTCCTATACACACCTCCTTGCTTCTAGGGGAAAGTTCAGAAACCTTGTTATCCCAACATATGTTGGTTAGTCTGACCTATTGTACCAGGCAAACCCAGCCAACTCACCAGGGGACATCAGGCTGTAGGAAAACGTCGAGAGAGGTAGCATATGAGGAGCATAAGAGGTGAAACAAAAAGCCTTTGGGTTGTTCCTAACATACTCCCAAAATAGAAATTTCCTTCTCAAGTCAGCACATCCTGTAATCACATTATTTTGAATATTTGATGCCTGTTCTCTTAGTCCTGACCTTTCTCCATACAGCTTTCGACAGTCCACTCTTCCTACAATTTATAAAATAAATAGAAACTTAAACCAAAATCACATACTTGAAATCAAGCTTGGCTTTGGACTTGATGTGCTGCTGCATCTATGCCAGAACAGCCAGGTTATATTTGACAGTTTTGAGATCCAACATTTGTCCCATTGGTGATGATAATTTAGTCAGTTGCCTGAAATTTCTAATGGAGGTCTTGGGAGAGCAGGTGAACTTTTGTACCAGGGCAACCTCTGTGTCTTCTACCCCAGTTCATTTATGATATTCAGTGTTGCAGAGGAAGGGTAGACAGATGCTCAGGGCTCTCTGCCACGGTCATGCATCGGAGGGGCTCCTGTTGGGTGTTTGGCAGCTGCTCTGGGATGGGAGAGCTGTGCCCCAAGGCACCCAGGTGACATGGACCAGTGATATGTCAGTGGGCCTACTAAGAACAAGGGGCATTATTGGCTCTGATGCATCTCTGGACTTGTAATGCCACATAGCTAGCCCCTAACAGTGAAACCAGAGTGACAAGTGACTCTCCATTAGCTGAGGAGCTGGATGAAACTTCTCAATCAGAGACAGATAATTTATCTGAAATTTGCTTGCAGTAACAGGTAATGTCCTGGTACCCTGGTGATGTTCATCACCCTCACAGGAAAGTCTTGTGTCCAAATAACTATGAGCATTTTAAAAAATGTAGCTTCGCCACCTGGCAGTGTCTCCAGGGGGTGAAATTATTATATGAAATTTGCATGGGCAACATGGCATATATTTTCAGCCAGGCTAAATATATATGTGAAGACTTATTGATTTTTCTACCTGGTGGAGGATATTTGGCCTCCACAGATCAGTGGGTTTCCAAAATTCATTGCCTGTCAGCTCTTCAAAGGTGCACAAACCTCTTTGCTTAGTTCTACCAGCAAACTGGAGGTCTTCCTTCAACAACAACCAAGAGGGAGCATGTGTTCCAGGGGCAGAGGAAAAGTAGTCAGTCAGGTGCTCTTCAGTCAGCCATCTACTCAAATGCTACAGCAGTAACAATGCTGTCCCAAGCCCATCTGCTATCCCAGGAGGAGCCTTGTCAAGCATGACACAGTGTGCAGGACCATGCTGCTTGCCTGCTACCTGGTATCCTCTGCTCAAGCAGAGCAATTTGAGGAAGAATGAGAACTAGGAGGTGAAAGACCACAGCAGAGGAAATCAAGGTCCCAGAGTCAGAAACAGCACTGTATGAACCATTCCTGTTTCTACAGACTTTCACTGTTAAAGTCAATTGTTTGCAAATCTGACTAGGGTGGGAGCAACCATGAAACCTCTTTCAGCTGCTCTCTCAGCTACTCTGTGCTTCCACTTCACTGGAGAGATCACTGGCTAGGTACCACTGCCTTTGATGCTGTCTAATCTGAGCACAAGCCTCACCAGTTTTGGTTAATTGCACAAGAAGTTATCGATGAGGAAGAGTAAGAAATGTGCAAACATGGTGTGTCACACACAGGGATAGCAGCATTATCTGGAGAGTGATCCCTTGTTTTGCTATAACCTCACTTGCTACAGTCCCTCAATGAAATAAATCACTCCACAGGCAATGTATAATGCAGACTAAAATATGATGGTTCTCACTGTTTGTAATCTAAATTGAATATGCCCTTATTGCCCTCTTTGCCAGAGCTATCAAGAGCTTAATAGCTTTCTTGAGCTTGCATGATTATTTCAAATCACTTTTTCAGTAACTTAGATTTTTACTGTGTTATGTTTGATGGTTCTTGAACTTGCAAATACACTATTTAAAAGCTTTACTTTGTTTCTCAATAACAAATTTCATATATGATTTGCAAAATGAAACACAACATCTTTCTCATTGACCCTGTGACTAATTCCTTTTTCCCCGTGTTGGCTATCTCCACCCGAGGAATTCTCTCTGCCTCCTTCCTGTCCTGCATTACTTCCATCTCATTCTCTTTTTTTTTTTTTTAATTTTATTTTAGAGATCTGTGAGTAATGGCTACATCTTTCTTTGAAGCAGTCCGCTGGCTTCCACATTGCTTCTGCTCTGCATTCACTGTGGTCTCTGTTACAAATCTTCACCCTTCTGGTTAATCCTGCTTCACTGCCAACAGAGATGATGTTTCTGTGTTGACTGCTCTATCTGTCACCTACTTTCATCTTGCTAGTGAGATTTTGTGGTAAAAGCACAACATCTGCCTGATAAATTGCTGAGATTCTTTTACTTGGTGAAGTTCAGTGGATTGCTTGTAAGGGTGGTGAGCAAACCTTAAGAGCTTTAGTGCAGAAATGTCTAATTTCTTCTTTCCCTCTTCCCTTAAATTATGTGACTTTCTAATCTCCTTGTGTTTCTTTATTAACTTAGAAAATCCCTGGGCTTACACTGATTTCTCAGTGCAATTCCAATTTCCATTCAACTCCTTCAAGGGCTGTTCTGGAGAAGAGCTGATTAAACCAGGTATTGGAATGGTGCCCACTCCATGCCTCATGCCCCCCACCACCTGTAACCTGCCTTCAGCCCTCCTGTAGCCTGCCTCCAGCCCATGATGTTTCTCCTGGTTGCTGGGTCTTCTCTGGTGAATGGCGTGGTAGAAGCAGGGCTTAGGAGGCAATCCCATCTCCATCTACCCCTCTTCCCACTTCTACTCAAACTTAGACACAGACATGAGCATCACCCAAGAAAGGTACAAAGCCAGTGTATAATCCTCCCTGGGCTATCTGTCATCAGAAAAAAATTATATTCTAGGGCAGCACAGCATTTGGCAAGAGGAAACATGAAGAAAATAAACAGACTTAGGAAGAGAATAGAAAATATCCACTGTTGCTGGTGAAAACCAGTGCTGCTTCCCTCTGGAATAAGTCAGTGAGGGCCGAGACCGAACTCTTTCGGGTTTTTAAAAGTGCTTTTACAGTCACTGAAAAATATCTGCTTGACCTTCAAATTGAATAAGAAAATCTTTGCAAGGTGAAAACCACCTGTATTTGTCTTGAGGTTTTTTAAAAACACATGGGTCTTATACTGATAGTCTCATCAAAAACATTATTAATTATGAAAAAAAAATGCTGCAGATGTATACCCTCTTCTGACATTTTTCTTATCAATATTCAAGTGCCATAATCCTGACTAGATTCAAATTTTTCTGTTGACATTGGGTTTTGACCCATGGGTCTTGGAGGTGCAGAGATTCAGCACAGTTGCTTGGCAACATGAACATATGAGTTCATTTGGGGTGATGAACATTTTTTAAGGAACGTTTTTCCTTTTCTATTGCTGTCTGCTGAACTCAAATTGGGATGCCTGACCTGGGGTTTTGGGGCTGTAATTCAGGGTTTTATGGATGGATAGTTATGATTGGCATGGGGGTGCATTTGGACCCAGACTTGACTTTCACTAACCTCAGTGGAATTAAGGGTAATTATATTAAGATGTTCAAGTACATAAGATTTTGGGTTTTTCTCAGACAAAAATATTGGGAGACCCTCTTCCTCTTCAGCCCCTTTTTTTTTAAAACTCCCCTTGAAGGTAGAGTGCTTGATTCCAGTTCGGGCAAGGCCTTGCAAAGAGGGAGGACACTGCCTTTTGCTCAAGGCACATCTTGTCTGTCTGCTCTGGGGAAGACCAACCCCACCAGCTGTCCTATGGGAATTTCTGTGTGTGACGGGCACAGTAAATGCCATCTCATGTTGCAGCAATGCCTGTGCAGCTGCAACAAACATTTCCAAGCGCTGCATTTCACAAGTCCATGCATTCATGTTGCCTGGTGCTTAAGGAGCTTATGGGAAGTCTAAAGCCATATAAAAGGATGATAACCTGCCATTTACCGAGGTTTCAGACTTGCCAAAGCTTGCCAAAAACCAACAGCTTCAACACTAGGGTAGCTGAGTCTCTGTGCTTCTTTTTGTTAAACACTGGTTTTGGCACAACTTGCATTTTCATATCAAGAGTTCTGATCTGGATGTTCCTCCCTGTATAGTTCTTTTTAATTCTTATAATTACGAATTTCATTATATTAAATTCATTATAAATTATAATTCATATTATTCTTATAATTCTCTGTGCAATTCTTCCAGCAAGGTTTAGTTTATAGGCCTTTGGTAAATTTGCTGCCTCACTGTGGCAATAAATTATGCAATTTATTATATGTATAGGAAGGGAAGTGCACATGCCTCTTGACTTTAAGGAAATTTCAGAGAGTGATAAAGGAAACCAAGAGCAGCCAGATTTTGGAAGATCTAGATGTGTTTGACATATGCACAGTGCCTCCAGTCTTTACTTAGAATTGATGTAAGCCACAGTAAATTAGACAGCCTCCAGGCTTACTTACATTCTGAATTTAGTCCTATAACATTTTTTCCTCCAAAGCAGCAATCAAGTCATCCATCAGATTGTCAGCAAATTGTCTGTGTGCCATATATTAATCTCACATTTCATATCGTATATTCTTCTGTTCCAGTGGGAATTCAGTCACAGATGGTCGTTATTTAGACACAATATTCTGCAAATAATGTAGGCCAAGAAAGAGTTAACTGATGAGAAAAGACATAGTATCTAAGCTGGGGCTCTGTGGGTACACCCTGCTAAATGAGTACTGTAGAGAGGACTGTAGCTGGAAATTCTTACTTGAAAAAAACAACGTGTAGAATTTGACTTGCTTCCTACTAGGTGATGAGCAGCAGGCTTTAAGTTAACTGTTATACCAAGTAGTTAATTTAGTTGACAGTTGCAAAGAGAGAATCTGTAGTGAAAACAAACAGGCAGCCTACAGTGACATCTTTAAGAGAAGTCTGCTTTCATACAGCTGTGAAAGAAGACTTAATTCTACTAGCAAGCCACAGGAACAACTCTCAGAATATTTTATTCAAGATCCCTGCTTTTGGCTTTTGTTCTAAGTTTCCTGCAGGGAACCATGGCCTGTGTCGCCACTGAAGACTGTGGATTACACAAGAAAGCAAAGTAGATTTGAAAAATGAAACCAGAATTTCTACCATGCCGCCTTTCCTTATGCTTGTTTTCACACAGCAATCCATCATTACAAAACAGACCTTTAATGATACAGTGCATCAGTACAGACTCATGTCACAGGAATCTTTTCAGTTTGTTTTCCTTTAAAAATAAAATGAAGGAAAATGTGTTTTGAAGCACCATCGTTTTATCTTTCAGAAATGGCCAGTGAGAAAATAACAAGTTACAGCAAAAAAAGAAAAGTTGCTGAGCTGACGTAGGGACAGTTGAATTTCTTCATTTTCTGTCTTTATAGTAGATCACATAGCATATCAGGAGTGAAAGCTGACAGGTGATAAGATTTTTTTATTTCCTACACCTTTCAACGGATGGTCCTTCTCTGTAGATGCAGGAGTCCCTGATGGGTAAAGAGAATTTAATAAGAGTATGCACAAGTTCCCTGCAGTTGAATTTACTTGTGTGATGCCAGTTGAAGACAAACTTATTTGAGTAATTTTTTTATCAGTTTATACTAGAAAATGTAGTACTGGTAGCAAAAAGAAAACTATCTTCCCCAATAGAAAAGAATTACTTACCTTGTGGTGGGAACTAAGCCTACTCAATAATACTGAAATAAGGTAAGACATGCTTCTATATTTCTTTACATGAAGCCACTTCCAGTCTCTAGTCAGAGCTGAGCACTCTGGATCCTGAAGCACAACCTGGTGGTGATTTAAGCACTGAGTTGTGGGAGAGGACTGCAGCTTGCCACAAGCTTATGGTCCTCTGGTGGGCCACGCTGGGAGCTGGTTACAACTCCTGTCTTCCTGGCCATCCTTCTTTCCACCAAGTGCAAACAAGGACAAGAAAAGAGAGGTGCTGAGGGTCCTGTTACACAACCAGGTCTCAGTATCGGGTTAAGATGAGGACAGGACTTGCCTCAAAGCTGGAATGTTCCAGGTATGACATACAGTGATATGAGAGGAGGGTATATTTTTATGGCTATTTAGGGTTAGAATACATTTTAATGAATTTACCTAATTCTGCCCTTTAAGTTTAGGGTTATCATTAATGCTGAAATAATGGAGAAAAAAAACAACAACTCTGAGTCAGTGGTTTCCATTAGCCTAAGATCTTGACAAGTACTAAAGAGAAAAGTAAGATAAGTGGAATGACATTTTCATTTATGTTTTGGGTCTTTTTGACATCTACACCTTGCAAAGCCTATGTCTTTCCCAATGCTCATATATTTTTCTTATACAAGTGTCTTGCATGAGGATTAAGTGGAAGAGATGGTTATTTCTGTGAGGTTGCTTCATTGCTGTAGGGTTAATGTGGTATTAGGATCTTCAAGTTTATTTCATAAAATAATTATTTTTAAAAAGCTAAACAAAACCAGAACAGCCAGTCAGCAGAAAAGGATAGGGAAAAAAATCTGTCTTTAAAAATAAGAAGAAATAACATAATCTGAGGTTAGAGGAAATAAATCAATAAAAGTAATTTTGTGATATGTGTGAACGATTTAGAGTCCTGGCTTTCAACTTCCTGTCAATTTTACAGTTTAAATTCACTTACAGAATTTTAAATTGAACCTATTTTTGTCCAGTCATCTTTTTTCTTGGGACAGTTTATCAAATCTGGCTTTGAAATGCATCATCCAAATAAAGCCCACAGTCATTGATGACGTCATATGGCATGAGAGAACATGCTTAGGGATCCAGAGAAACACATAATGTAGTGCTGGAACTGGAGACATTGGGGATATCATCTGAATTGCACCTGGGTTGTACAGGTGAATGGTGCAGTGGTTGGGGCAATTTGGCTTGTGAGTTTGAGCTTTGTATACCCATTTGCTAGGTAAATAATGTGGAAATGTAATAAAGTGGAAATGAAGCAATGACAAGCATTTTCTTTTCTCATAAGGCATCTGATACCCAAGAATTGAACTCTTGTCACAAGGGACAATGTCAGTTTCAATCGGTGTATCTACAGGTGACTCTGTATCAGACTAAAACCCTTCAAAAACATCTGAAGAAAACAGGAAACAAAAAGAGGACACTTAATAACTTCACAAGCTAGCTGGCTCAGTGCAAGTGCAGAGTTTATACTCTTCAAATCTCAGTACTTGCTGTCTGCCTTGCAATTACATTTGGGATAGTGGTGAATGACTCAGAGTCAACCCATACCCAGCTATTTCCTACTATATTGCCTCCAGAGCTTTGTTACTGGCTGCTTAGCCGTAGCAGCTGAGATTTGCCACATAGCACTGCAACAGACATTGCAGTGTTGCAAGGACATTCACAATGTTCTCTCTGCCTGGCTCGTTGCTTTAACATGTTTTTGTACGCTGATGAGAGCAATGGCTTTTGTTTAGTGGTAATGAATAGGTTCCTTTGCATGTTACCATTGGGCTGCTGAATTTCAGCATCTTGTACTGTTGCAGTCCTTGCTGAATGTGTTCAGGGGAAACATGTCCAATGCGTGAGCAGCCTTTGCCCAGGGGTACAGAATGAACCTCTGTTTCTACCTGTGGCACCTTTGCAAACTCAGTGGTGGCCCAGAGATGAAATACAGGAACTGCTGAGTGGCCTGCCCAGCTAATTCATTGCCAAAAAAAGACTGATGAACAGAAGACGCCATAACTGGAATGTCTTCTTCCTCAGAGCTCTCTGGATGCCAAATATTTTTGGGCATCAGACTTCTTTAGTCATGCCCTACAAAAAATATGATTTTCAGAGTATGGGGTTTCCAATTCCAGACATTTCATGAACAAATCTGAACCAGCAGCATTCTCCAGCACAAAAGGAGAGGCAGTTTACATTTGTCCATAGATTCCTGTCATGCTTCTGACCAATCAGAAAAGACAGATGATGCCCCTCCTCTAAGAAAAAGAGAGGAGAGGAAGAGATTGAACAGATTTAGGAGTTTAGAAAAAAAAAAANAGCAATAGGTATAAGCAAGGGCTTCTGCACACCATCCCTTGGGATAATCAGGTCTTCCTAACAACATGCTGTTAATTTCAGCATTTAGTTAGTTAGAAGAGGCTCAGCTAAAAAAGTAAAATTGTAAAACAGAAAATTGGTTCGTTTTACTTCAAACCAGGACAATTCCCTGAAGGGAATTTCTGAGAAAAGACAGAAACGGTTTATAAGTCTTTAAATGAAGGAGTATCAGAGACATTGAAAGCGATGGTATTGCTTCTTAAGAAACCAGGGTATTTGTCTCTCTTTTTAACTGCTTATCTAGAAAATAAATGAACCTAATAACCATCATCACTAGCTCTATCAGTACTCTCAAACAGTATCAAGATCCACTGAAGGCAAACAAAACCACCGAGGCTTCTTTGACACCCTCCCCCACCGCCACCCCCGAACTAATTAGTGGAGAAGTGTTGAAACAACAAACGGCCCTGGGAGAGTTCCCGTTCTGCCTCCTCTCTGCTTAGCCTTTCCCCCACCGCTTTCCTCCTCCCGTGACCACCAGGTGGGGCAGCGAAGCGCCGCTCCCCGCAAAGCCGAGAGCGTTTCGTTCTCTCTCCCCGCCTCCACCCCCCGCACCGGCAACCGGGCTGCTGGCGACTTTCTTTAAAAGAGGCAAACTGCCTCCCTCCTCCTGCAAAGGCTGGAAGCTGAAATACCGGCCGTTTCCTCTTCAATAGAAGAGAAATCAGTGCAAACCTCTCTGGAAGGGTGTCTTGGTGGAGGTGGTTCCTCGCTGGTGTTTGGCATCAATCCACCCTGTGTCAGAGCCCTGTGCTTCTTTTGGGGGCTTGTAGATTTGTTACAGTATCTAGAGATCATCCTTGTGATTCCTTCCTTTTCAAAATTAAAATAAATAAATAAATAAATGCAGCCTGGCCCACTGGTATAATTGCAGCTAACCTATTCTGTAGTGGTCAGAAAATATCATCCTTTTTCAAATACCTCAGTGTGAGAAGTAGTCTTAAATTAATCCTCCCAGAATCCTAGCAGAATCACTGCTATGAGGAGTGAAGAGTAGGAAAAGAGGGAAAAAACTCCCAGTATCATATGAAAGTCTGCCTCATAAAGTGAGCAAACTCCTGCCCACATCATTTTGCAGTTTGTTTACTCGTGGCTTCATTAAAATTGCATGCAGATCCAATGACTAGGTTTTGTTAATGGCCCACAGAGGGACAATCATTGCTGAAGCCTGAACACTGTGATCCATTTTCCCTAATTATTACTTTGTAACCGTTTCTAATTTGACAGCTCCTGCTGAACAAGGGTTCATTTATTTTGTTTCATTGTTTCATATAAGGAAGCATCAGATAAGCGTAACACCAGAGCATTAATAAGGAGACCAGCTAATTTGAAACATACATTAATCGCATGTTAAGAGCACAATGGCCTTCAGTGGGGCTCCTGGAAGGATTTTTCATTGCAGAATCCCTTTAAAGGGTATAAATCATGGGGCTGTGTTGCACGCTTAAGAAGGAACAGGAGGAACCTCTAATTGTTGTGGCTTACTAGTCAAGAATGGAGGAAGGCAAAGAGGTTAATTTTCCTCCTTGGCTCTATTTCGTAAATGTCAAAAGGATGGAATAAAGATGGATACATTTACTCATGATAAAGTCTTCTAAATTTTTCAGTGAGCTTTGGGGGGTTTAGCTGTTTTCCTCAGAAGATGGATCTGGGGTGGTCAGGTGTTTCTAAAAATCCCATGTAACTCATGGCTTTTGGGAAGTTTTAGCAAAAAGTTACATATGTCTAAAGAAGGAATGTGAGAATGTATGACTGCAAGGGTCAGGAAATCCGGTCTCCTCCTAGCTCAGTCTACCGTGTCAACATTTCTTTCATGAACTCATGGAGTTCTATCTTAAGTGTATTAGGGTTTTTAATTTTGATTGTTTTTATTCCTGTAACCTAATTTTAGAAGGCTATTCCAAAACTCCGTTTTATTGACTTCCCTTAAAATTTGTGTCATAGGGAAATTTCATTATCTCACTCTTCTACTTCCCATTAGCCCACCCTTATTCATTTTATGATATAACTCGTCCTGAACTGCAGTCTAAGAATATTTGGCATTTGTATGTTTCTTTTCTGCTACTCTGCTGTCTCTGCTACTACAGTGGCCAATAATTTCTTTCATGGTATTTACCCCTCTTTACTAAAATTTCAGGCCATTTCAGTCTTCAAACTTTAGCTTTTGCTAACCTAAACAGGGCGGGTTGTTTTGGTGTAATTTGGTAATATAGGATTATTCTTTTCCTGCATTCCAGTTGATTTTGTCTTTTTCCAAGTGTGACTGATTGGAATGATAAATTCTTCTCCAGGTGGAATTTCTTTAACACTTCGTACAGTCACATTAGCACATCTGTATTTCCCCTGGAAATACTACAACTGATAAATCCTTGGATTATTTCTTTTATTATTATTTTTATTTTTTTCTGTTAAAACACATTGGTAGTTCATAGCTCTCCTAACAATGCATTGGTTTGCCCAGACATTTTTATCATTTTTAGCTCTCAGCTGATGGTGAGTCAGTTTGGAGCAGTCATTTTTGCTATGTTTTTACTAAGGCATGATTTGCACTTCTGCACATGGCACTTTTGAATTTAAACTATTTCTATCTTTCCAAACCTCATGATCATTCAGTTATTCCCATAAAATATTCTGATCTTCCTCAGATACTGGCAATGCCCCAAAATTCATGTTATCAGGAAGTTTATTCACCTGTCACTGTTATGCATTAGCCAGTTTTTTACTCGTGCTATGATTTAACTAGCTCCTGTCTTCTCCAGTGTGGTTTGCTTTAAATGTCTCACTGAAGTTCATACAGGTCAGGTATATTGTACCTGCTTAGTCTAGACCTTTAATTACCTCATTTCATACAGATATCGAATTGACCTCATTTAGTCTGTTGCATTTTATCCTGTTCCCCCTTTTCTTTGCATTCTTCATTCTTTCCTTCGAAGTTTGATCTAGTGCCTTGTATAACACAGAGGTCAGACTAATGGACTTGTGGTTGTCTGAAACACTGTATATTCATAAGTACAGCTGCTAAATTTGTTATTCACCAGTTGTACAGCATTTTTTCAATGCCTATTTAGTGAACAAAATCCATCAGCTATTAAATCCAGCAAAGCCTGGGTCCTACATTTACCTGAATTTTATTGTCCAGTCTATATCAGAGGTCTTTGTATTTCCCCCTGCTCCCTCTCAAAACATTTACAGTTCTCCTCTCAGTCCTGTCACTGAATGTGCCCAGTCTCTGCACCAGCATCAGATGAGTAGGACTGCTTGTGTCAATCTCTTCGTAAATGGGTTTGCATGCTTGGGATGTTGGGTTGTCCTTATTTTAGTCATCTCTGAAACTATTGGCACACAGCCCTTAAAATAGTTACATGTGTTTTAGTTTCTCCGTTTCGCTAACAGTATACCCTCTGGGGGTGTATAACTGTATCCTCTTGTGCCCTGTGTTACCCAGCTGCTCAGCTCTGACATTGCAGGCTCTCACCTGATGTCCTGTGGAATGACAGGGGATCTCTCAGGCACTGATGGGCCATTTTTACCAACCATGAACTTTGGGTTTGAATTGCAACTGATATTCGCTGCCTGAGAATGGAATGACTCCCTGTATAGTCACTACCAACTCAGAGAAACATTTGCAATGACCACTCCAGTAAGGGAAAGTTAAGCAAAAGCTCAAAATTCAAAGCTTGTCTTAGAAGGTACTGTATAATGCATGATTTGCAATAACAGCCTGATTAAACAAGAAGAGTATTTTTGGCGTCCAACAAAAATTTCTGTGGTTGTTTCATTACACTCAGATCACATTGGAGGGTCACCAACTCTGATAGACTATGTTGCTGCCTCCTTACAGTGGACACAGTACATGTTGTGTTCACATAGAGAAATAATAGCTGCAGTTATTTGCTGTAGGAAGGCAAAATACCTTGCTCTCTACCTTCACCCTGGACACTCCTCAATGACAGCGTGATACCAAAATACCAAGCAGTGGTTTCTTACAGAGTGTCCCAGCTTTACTCTTACTAGCTGCGTCCTGCTGCATTACTGACATTCATGCTTCTTTTCTTCTTCTGATTGGCTCCATCCTTCATGCTCTCCAGGTTTCTTCTAACCAGTGTTGAATAACCTTTTAATGTAATTTCCTCATTAGCTTCTGTTAGCAGGTTGTCTCCCAACTTTCTTGCCACAGAAGGGTAAAAGGTAAGTTCAGCCTGGGACAGATACCTCACAGTGCAACAGTTTGCATTTAGTGAGGGGCACTGCATGAGCAGCCAGCCTCCCAGAGGAGGCAGGGTGGTTAGCAGAGAACAGGCTGCTCTCTCATGACTTTCAAGCGAGAAGGTGCCAGCCCCAAAGGCAGTGTAACATTTATCTGCTCTGTAACATTTCTACCAGGGGAATCCTGGCAAAGGAAGTATGAAGTTGTCCTTGATTTGCAAGAACCATTGCCTGCACACCACAGGAGCCATGCAAAGGACAAGGAGGAATTAGTTCATCATGGTCTACCGCTCTCCTTCTTGTATGCCACCATACATGGGTAATCCCATTATGTTTGATGATCTCCCACTGACGTTCATTTTGGCCCTCAGCCTGGCTGGCTGGGGTGTGCAGCAGATTCGTCTCCACTGTGTTCTGCCAGGAGTTTCCTACTTAGCTGTAATAAACCATACTGAACAGTGCTTCCCCAACTGCATTCATTTTTAAACATGACTCTTTTTCAGGTAATACATTCAACACAAATCATTGGAAATTGAGACAAGAAGCAAATTTTAGACACAATTTTCTCTACTCCACTTAGATTTGTATTCTGCTCTTTGCCTCACCACCTTTCTTGTCTATTATTGTATATTTTTACCACAAGGTAGGAAAATATTAGTGAATTTAAGGAGAAATGAAACAAGTTAAGCCATAAATATTCTCATCTCATTCTTACCATTTGTTAGTTATGATTTCTGTAAATAGGAAATTCAATACTTGCATTTGTTTCCTTTTTCCATGTATTTTTAGAGTGACTCTTGCCCTTCTTACGTCCTTCTGGGTGGTGACTCACTCTGATTTCTTGATTTATGTTGTTCTAACTTACAGATACTTTCTTTCCTCTCAATTCACATGAAAGAACTTTCTACTAATGCCATTTATGAACATGTTTTATGTCTAGAATATGCTTTTAACTGACTTGAACACTCTTCCCCTCTTTTTTTTTTTT
>VXBW01008243.1:517185-619701 GCA_013400375.1 Thinocorus orbignyianus
GGGGCGGGTTTTAACATACTTATGTGTTTGTTTTGGGTTTTTTTGTGCTAAGTAAAGAGATTCCTACAACTAAATCTTCATTGTTAGAAATTAAATGATCACTATTGACTTTAGGGGAGCTACTTTGCCTTAAAAGACCAGAAGTTGTAACATGTTATATCATATCATAGACCTTTTTGCTAATAAATTTTAGTGAAGCTAGAAACATGGTGCTGGAAGAGGTAGGAGATGACCAAATGTCTCTGTAGTTTTTCTGATCTATGTCTGTAAAGCCTCTTTCTAAAAATCCTTTGGATCAGGAGAATTTGCAATCTGTGTAGATTTCATGTCACATGACTTACAATTTTTCTACTTGTTCTTTACCTCTTATTAAAGGAATTTCTCTTGTCCTGTGTGCATGGGGCATAGAGAACAACTAAACACTCTCTTTTTATGAGAAGAAGAAAACAACACCAAAACCTTTTATTTACCGGCAGTTTGTTATCATTCTGTCTTCTCCCTGCCTCTTTTCTTATAGTCTCTCACTTGTTTTCACCACCTGGGCTAAACTGTAGGTACTTGTTTTAATTTAAGAGACTTACTCTCTTTTCCATTCAATAATGAAGTGTTATCTATACTCTATGAATATTTTTTGCATCTGCTATGCATCCACACAGTGGCACTTTCATCTTGACTATAAATTTTGACTCTGCTTAGGAGTGTATTAACTTGGACAAATATCAAACCCCCATCCTGAAGCAGAGTTTTATCATGTTACTTACTAAGCCAGTTACTGTGTTAAGACAAGACTAGTTTGATTTCATTTATATTTGATGAAATGGTAATTGACCTTTAAAAAAAAATATCTCAGTATTATCTTGTTTCTAAACTATTTTAGGGTCTTTTCATAGACTATTTCATTGCTGTCTATTTCATTACTTAGACAAATTTATTTGGGAGTTGCATTTCAGGTACACCCTTGTACTGTGAGGTATGCTTGCACTGAAAAATGCACTCTGGCTTTGTCTCGCTGTCCTCTATCAGCTACTTCAATATGCAGTATACTCAATTGCTCATCAAAAATCAGATTTTCGAAGACTCTAATCTCTCTCAAAGAATAAAATCCCATTCTAGTTACCCCAATTGCTCATATAAGAACCAACCTGCTCCATCAAAATAAAAACAAAACAAAATAATTCTTTAAATATATTTTCTTTCCTTTCTATTACTGCATTTTATTGCATTTTAGTATGAATCTATTTTTTTCAGTAGAAAAGGTTTCATACAGCTCTAGAGGAAAAAGCTACAAGATAGTTCTTATTGCTAGAATTCTTGATATCGGAGTTGAATGTTATGTCCTACTCTTCTTACCTTGAAGTATCATTGCTGCTGTTGTGTGACTTAGTGTCTTTAAATTCATTGTTATCTTCCAGTTACATGACTTAATTGTGATTTGTTTTTTTTACTTTTGGGTTTTTTTGGGTATTAAGCATATTTTGAAATATCATGTAAACAGGTAAAGTTTTGGTTTTTGTTTTTTTGGTTTTTTTTTCCCACAGGAATATGTAATACAGAAGTAAGAACCTGTTGCATTTTAATCTTGATTCCTGATAGCATCTTAAGTAGCTTTTTTTTGTACAATTATTAGATACGTTTAGAATCATATTGGTTTCTGCTTACAACACACATACTAAATTCAACAACTGTTCTGATTTTTCTTCAGATTTCTTGTAGCCAAAAAAAATTTAAATTAATATATTCTGAATTGAAGTCTCAAATTTTCAGTTGTTCCAAATATGTATTTTGATTTTAAAATATTTTAACTTATATGCTTTTGCCCATTTTTTGGGACTACTACATTAAATTTTTTTTGCCAGCATCTAAACAGTGATTAGAAAGAACAAATTTTATTGTCTTTATATAATTATAATTATCTTTGGATAATGAAGAGATGGAAATCTTAGTTTTTCAGTCTACAAAAAATACCCCTAAGTGCTCACATTTAAATTGTAAATAAAGATCAACTCTGGCAAAAACGGCAGGTGTTTGAATATTCTGATCTGCACAATGCAGCTCTTCCAGCAACATGAGTACTCCAACTAAATGTTGCTAGCAAACCTTATTTGAGTGTTTGCTCTTCTTCAGTTTACACATAGAGAAGGAAAATGGATTCCAATCAAAAGTTTTACTATAATGCACAGCCACATACTCTTTCCCATAGAAATCTGTCTTGTTCAGTGACATTCCGGTTGTTTCCTACAGAATGACTCAGGCTGATATAATGAATGAGACTCTTGCTGGTAAAGTGCCTACACCATTCATCTGAGGAGCTTTAGTGTAGTGAATGACTGTTGGCAAGAGAAATGCAACCTTATGCCTAATGCTATTAAAGAACACTCCAATGACAACTAAATTATCTCCTGACCTCTTCCATAAAGTCACATTTTTCACAATTATTGTGTCCTTCTTTCTGGATGCTTAATTTGGTATACCTGGGACCCGTGAAGTGAAGGTGCTGAACACCTCTCTAAACTACTGGAAGAAGAGAGAGATAGAAACTTTCCACTCAAAGTTCCTCTCTGCCCTGATATCAAATGTGTCTTTAGGCATAAGAGGTATTCTCTCTCCAGTTTTATTTGAATTCCCATTTGGAGTCAAAGCAGATTTCTCACTGTAAAATTTCCTGCAGACTTGAAAGTACACTAGGACACATTATGCAGCTCTGCTAGCAATCTTCTTTGGAGATACCATTTTTTGAGGGAGTAATATTAGATATTCTGAACATTTGCTTGCTTTTAAATATATTTTAAGTATATGTTTCTACATAATGGTTCAATAAATTCTTGTCTCTTCACATTTTAAAATTTTATCAGAAGAGATTTTAGACAAAGAACAAATAACTCTTGAAGGCACCAGTCTGATCCTGTAGATATATTTTCTCTCAGTGAGACTTTCCTTGAGAAATGCCCACTGAGTGATTTGAAGCTATTTCTACTGGATGACTTCTGCACTTCATTGAGCCCTGCAGCTTAAGGAGTAGGCCATAAAGTTGTGAGAATATAGAGAAGAGCTTATCTCCATTCAAAAAATTACTAAACATCAGAAATGGACTTTTTTTTTTTCACCAGTTCTGAAATAAAACATTTTCTGATTAAACACAAAATTATTTTTCAAATCCCCATATAATTTAAAATAAAAATTCTTTTGGTGTCTGGGAGAGATGTGAGAATTTATTTTAATTTAGTTTTATTTAATTTGTCAGAGACGGACCTTTTTTTTTCACCAGTTCTGAAATAAACCATCTGATTAAATATAAGATACTTTTTCAAATCCCCATGTCATTTAAAATAAAACTGCTTTTGGTGTCTGAGAGAGAAGTGAGAGTTTAATTTAATTTAATTTAATTTAGTTTATTTTTTCATGAAAACTTTAGAAACCTGAACAAAATTTTTCATGGAATTTTTTTCACTAGAGGAATACTTCTAGTCTGCTCTCTTCAAAGGATATACAGAGGGAAAAGATAAATTTAAAGGATACCAGGGTTCCTTCCATACAACTGAAAGAACATGGCTGCTCAACATTATACCAAGTAGCTTATGCCTGTCTGTCTTTTGATAGTTTTTTATTTTTCAGAAGCAAATTGGACAAAATTATTTCCTATACTATGGTTTCATATTTACTTGCCACCTAAGTGTTGCGGCTTCAGGTTTGCTTTAATGAAGTCTCTCGCTTCTTTCATATGACTATATTCCTTGGAAAAAGAAAGCTAATACATTCCCTTGAAGAAAATAAACCATGCTAGCATGCTAGAGAATATGCCTCCTCCCCTCCGCCATTTCATTTTGGGGGAAAAAAAAAACACAACAAAGTACCGGAAAGTAGAACATTGCCAAAAATGGCCCAGTTTATCTACCTATGTATCTGTCAAGGAGGCACTGACACTATGAAAGATTCACAAGATACATGGGGATCATCACCAACATTCTGGGCACCAGATAAAATCCATATTCCCATATTCAGTCTGTTCTCTCTAGCCCTGAAAGTTACTCTGGAAAGGCAACAGACCTTGAGTATGCTGCAACTGACTCCTGGGGACACACAGTCCCACCCCCCAATGTCAGTAACTGTCTGAAAATGCACATTGATTACATTATATTTGCCGAGAATGACATGTACCTGGAAGGGAAAATATTAATTTTAAAATACTGAGTGACAGTTTCCTTCATTTTAAAAGGAAAAAGACCCCCTTTGGTTGTGAAAGGATTTTCCTCATGAATATCCAAATTGCTTCTCTCCTTTTTTAATACTGAACAATTAAAAAGATGTCAAAAGCTATATAGATCATCTTTGTGTTTTACTGTAACTTCTGCATAATTTTTCACATGGCATTGCATTCTGTCATGTCATATTTTCATAGTGTATGAAAATTTCCTTATCTTTTCACTCTGATTCAGAAAGTACTGTCAAAGGGAACAGAAAGGCTTGCAAGAAGAAATGAACGAATGTATAAAAATCAAGAACCTGTTCCATGAGCTGATGTAAACATATATAGTGCCTTTAAGAATCACCTTGCCTTTTTGCTCCTATGAAAAGTTAACACACTAAAGCACTGATGGATGATAATTCAAATTCAAAACTGTACACATCCTGAGTTTTCTTTTTAGCTCTCTGGGGCTCAGATAGTGCATTAATGGGTGGGCTAATGTTTTCAAAGGCTTGTGAAATACTCAGAAATAATGCTAACCTTCAGATCCCAGCTGGGATTTTAACACAAAAAAAAGAGATGAGCAAGGTCATAAGAGCTGGTGCTTTTTGCAATATTATCATTTTATATCCAACAGGGAGAAAAACACAGTTGAACAAAGAGATGCAGCGAGTTCTGCTCACTAAGAGAATGGGAAGACTGCACGACACACAGATTGTCAAAAGACAATCTGTATTTTCTTTGAAAGTTTCCAAAGTCTCTATTTTCTGCATGTATCTCAGCAACCTACCTTGCTAATTTTAAACAATATTACTTCATTTCCTTGCAATCTAATAGAAAATTTAGACCTTGAATACTGCTGTCAGTTCTCCACCCTCTACTGCATCCGCCTGTCTTCTCCCCTTTCCTCTTATATCTTTTCCACCTACTCTTCCACCTCCTCATCCCTCGATTTCACCATGACAAAATATTGCCTGCAAGCAATTGTTCAAGTGATTAATGTTCATACATTTCTTTATTGTTAGAGCACAAACAGACCGGCAGGACCTTATCTAGAACAGGAAATATTTACTGTTCATTTAATTTTTGAAAAAATGTAATGTCAAAAGTACTGATATCATAATCTATAACTTTGCTTTTTGCTGTAGGCGAACAACAGAATTTCTTCAAAAACCAGAAAACATTTATTTCCAAGTGTTTATTTTGCCTTATCATCTCCCTATACCTATGTATTTTTCTTCAAATTGTCCATAGGCTTAATTTCTCTGAGTTCAGAAAAGTTCAGAAATTCATACAGTTTGAAGGGAGCAGCAAGAGTAGCATTGATTTCCAGATCCACTAACACAGATTGCAGCACAAGCAAAGTGAATCTTTGGGGGAGAGGAAAAAGAAAATGGAAATAGATTTGTTTAAAATTGGTACGGACTGCATTCAGTTGGTTAATATATTAATTACTGTCAAAGAGATGAGTGAAGGTTGTAGAAACTGGGTCCTTTTCTTTGAGTAAATATAGGAAGTCAGATACCTTAAGCAAACTTTGAGTAATTGCAATGTGGTTTTGTTGCTGTTGTTGCTTTTCAAAGGACAAAACTCAGAATTAAGAAGTTTACCTTAGAGTTTTTAACATATATAATCAAATGCCGTTTTTGGCAAAATGTATGAGTTCTTAGCTGTGTTGGCTAGTTACCAGCCATACTGAACTTCAGACTTCCCAATAACTTGCTTCACAGGAGGTATTAATTACACTAACAAGATGCTCTTCCCAGAATGAAGAAATTAAGTCAGCATTTGTGGAACAGAAGGAAATCTGTTGATGCTTTTCCAATAATTATTTTTTGTAAACACAATGAGAAGGATTTACATCTGAGTGGAAGATCTTCTCTCATCTAATTTAAGCTCTAACAAGGGGCAATTATTTTAAATTGGAAGGGGGAAGATTTAGATTAGATACTAGAAAGAAATTCTTTACTGTGAGAGTGGTGAGACACTGGAACAGGTTACCCAGAGAAGCAGTGGATGCCCCATCCCTGGGAGCTTTCAGGGCCAGGCTGGATGGGGCTTTGAACAACCTGGTCTGGTGGGAGGTGTCCCTGCCCATGACAGGGGTGTTGGAACCAGATGATCTTTAAGGTCCCTTCCAACTCTAGTGATTCTACAATTCTATGATTCTAAGCTGACACAGACACCTACCTGTAATGTTATCCTTCCATCATCTTAATCCAATATTAGGTACCTAGAAAGAAGCAATGAGAAAAATGGGAGCATTGTTAATCCATCATGCAAATCCATGGCACACCAGTCCCTCAAATGTTGTGTACAATCCTGTTCCACCTACTTCAGTAAATGCAAGGTAGGACTGGGAGGTGTTTAGAAAGGCAGTAAGCATGGTAAGAGCTAAGGGATGGCACTGATGGAGATTTAATAAAAGAAGTACTTTCCTAGTCAGGAAAAGAGATGAGAAGAAGTGCTATGGAAATCTATAAAAACTGTGTCTCTGAGGGTGAGATGAGGAAATAACCTGTTTACTGCCTCTGTCAGTATGCAAATGAGAGAATCACATTTAACTAGCAACTAATGCATTCAGAACCAACAGAAGGATGTGAACTGTGGCACAGCTTGTAGTTAAGCTTGGGACTCACTGTTGCATGACATAAAATGAGTGAGGCTTCAAGAAGAGAGCAGAGAAATTAATAGAAAAAAAGCCCTTTGAGGCTATTCTATATAAATAACCACCTATGCTTCAGTCAAAAATCACCTGGACAGTATTGTGGGGAAATGTTTTTTTTGTTTTGGTTGTTTCTTTATCTTTACCTCAATATGAGCTGTGGCAAATGGTCTTGAGCAATATCGGGAGGAGAATCCTGCTAACTTTTTATGATTCCTTTACATTTTTATAATTTCACACATTTTCCTGCTCTGCTTTTTGTGGTTTGCTGTATGATCAGTATTCTTGCTGACAGTCAAAAACCTAGTTTTATTTATGGTAGTGTTTGAAGTTCAGTTGCATGAAGTTGTTTGATTTAATAATTTGTTTACTGGAAAACACACTGAAGACACTAAGCCAATATGCCAGTGTGCACCAACCTTGTATTATGGGTGAGGGATATAGAATGTGCAAATATTAAAATGTTATAGTAATACTTTTCAAAAACAAAAGTTTCCTTTTTTTATTTTCAAAAAGTATTTGTGGAGAATAACTACAAAGATTTTTTTTTTAATTCAGAGCTTCTTGTAAACAAGATGAAAATCAAACACAAAAATTATATTTTGGGTAAAGTTAAATGTTTTTGTTTGAGCAAAACAATATTTTATTTTAATTTTTTTTCAGCTACAATACTGGAGGATTAATTTTTCTCACAGTTCTTTATAGCATCTTAACCAGAACAGACAACTTCAGAATTAAATATCCATTTTACATCATAATAACTTAAACAATAAGTATAAAAAATATTCTTTTTTTTTTTTTTCCTTTACTGGCATTTTCCTCTACTGCTAATAGCTGCACCAAAACTCCATCATGGTTTCCCATTGTGTAGGCCATTCCTTCTGCAGTGTTTGTTTTAATTCTGAGTGACTCCAACAATTCCATGAATATCAACATCACTTTGGATTTTTTTTTTATTATTTTTGTGTGTGTGTGTGTGAACTAATTTACAAGCTAATAACTAAGCTGCTGTCTGAGAATACAGTATTTTTTCAAAGGTTAGCCAGAATATGGTGATGGCTGGGACTAGATACATCCATAACTAAAAATAAGGACCTGCACTTGACATTATATTATGTTTTCTGTACAATAAGTCAGGTGACCTCAGCGACTGTAAACAAGAGGATATTCAAGAACAAGATGATACTCAAGGTAAGCTTCATGTATAATCTTATCTTATAACCTTTATTTCTGAGACAATTTTTCTCAAAACATGAGAGAACTAGTTCTGTGCATTTGAATTGATTTTTTTTTCTGTGGTTTTTTTTTTGTTTGTTTGTTTGTTTGTGGTTTTTTTTAATTGAGTCAGGGAAAAAAAAAAATGCTCCTGAAAGTCTTCTTGATTTTTTGGAGGTTAGGATTTTCTTTAAAAATTCTTTAAAGAATCCAGAACAAGAAAAGAACATTTTAATAAGTTTCACCTACTTGATCTCTTCCTATGAAAATAGAACTCCTTGAAAAAATAACAGCAAGTCTAGAGAAAAACTTATGTTGAGTTATGGGTACCCGGAAAGAAGAATTTACAGTAAAAGTTCATTAAAAGTATAAAATCTGTGTATAATAGGCTGGAAATAAGCTGTAATTGCTGGTAAGGAAGAAGACTTATGGATAGTCTGCAATGAGAGATCTGGTCATTTCTGGCTCGGTTTCTGGTTTCAATCCCAAATGGGCAGACTCAAAACAAATGTGTCAATTAGATGCTTAGACAAAATTTCAGCTTTGTCCTTATGCAGACTTCTGCACTGACTTTGTAAGCAGAAAGAAAAGACAAACTGCACTGTATCTCTCCTTGCATTTGAAGAAGACGACAAATATTTATAAAAGTCCCATAGATAAGCATCTAGCTGTTGTCCCTGGCTTCAAAACTCTGAGTCTTTCCATCTCCCAGTCTCTTTATGAATATGACATTCTTTTATGTTCTCTTACTTGTAGTATGAAAAGGATAGTGTGTCTTAGCATATCATAACATGTTCCATTGGATCAAAGTTTTGGATCCTTCATTTTACAGTAACTGCAAACTGTCTCTTTTGTTATTGTATTTTCTTTTTAATCACATTATTTTTAATAATTTATTCAAACATATGTGCTGTCTATTTTTGGAATGGGCAGATGGGTTATCTAGGGGTGTCAACTGCTTAATATTCAAGAGATTATAAACAGTGATTAATTGGGTCTGGTATTAAAAAGTAAAGTACAAAGTACTAAAATCAACACAATCTTCATTATTTTACCGTCTGTTTGCAATAATAGAGAATGCATGTATCATACTTCACAAAAAATTGAAGGAAGTCTGGAAAACATCTATATGACAGATCACAGCCCACTTTCCTAAAGGAAAAAAAAAGAATGAATGAATGAATGAATGGATGAATGAACAAAAGAAAAATTAATCTATCTATGCATACTTGTGTATCCATATTTGTGTGTCTATGTGAAAGAACTCCCGTGTTATCATAGGTGGTCAAAGGTGGTCTGAAATATTAGTATAGATGTAAAGAAATGACCTTTAATCAAAATGAATGAAAAGAGAAGGACTCTTAGAAGAAAAGTCTACCCACCCATCAATGTGGGCCTACCCCATCATTAGGACTGTGCATCCCTAACGGGTTTATGTAGTTTTGTTAATGTATTGCTGGGGATTGCTTTGCAAGTGTAATTCAACTGCTCTTGGCTGTCATAGCTGATCTCCAGACATGCAGAGTTAATAACTTTGTCATTGGTAACAGTACTGTGTTTTTTGCTGTAGTTTACTGCATGCTTTTTTGACTAGAGTTTTCTTGTAACATCTACCAGTTGCTTACTAGCAGCCTGTAAATGCTTCATGAGCAGTGGCAGAACAGACCTTCAGGTAAATGTTCAGCTATGGAAGAAAGAGTAGGAAATAAGATCAATCAGCCACCAGCAGCAGAGTTCAACCCCGCTGTTCCCCCAGTGTGGGACACAGCCCTCAGGCAGGGAGCTAGTCATGGAGGAGGGATTTATTTCCACTTTTCCGTGCCAGAGGTTCATGGTTGGAGGGAGGGTGGTGTGTGTTCTCTGCTCAGCTGCAGAGCCTGGTGCCCTGGTTGTAATCTTTTGCACCTCAAACACTGCCATGCCTTGCAGGACATGGCAGGCTCCTATTATCAAGGACTACACAGCCTTGCAGACTCATCTCTCCTTTCAGTACTCTGCAGCTCTCCTAACCTTTGCTGATCAAAAAGAAAAATCAATTCTGCTGTGAAAATAGGATGTATCCTTACCAGAAATAATAGATATATTTAAATGAAAACATCTGGTATTTGGTTACTTACTGTCAGTAAAATAATATCTGCAGGCTTACATATTTGCTTACAATTCTGGAAGGTATTTGTGAGATATGGGTTTTTTTGCTGATAGACAAGAGAGAAGAAACTTCTTTAGATGATTATGTGCAATGCTAGGATTTTTTTTTTTCTTTTCAGCTGCTTTTTTTCCCTCTAGAATGTCTTATCTTTCTGAATCCCATGGTCATGTGAGCTATTGTTGCGATGGGTCATGTCAGCAACATCCTTTATTTTAGCTTTTAAAAAAGTCTTGTTACCGTGGCAACTGCCATATCACCTCCTTGAAATAACATGCACAATACAGGATTTGATCTTTTGCACTGTAGAATGTTCAAGGGAGGGTTTACTGCTAAGCAGCTTTTTTTCGTCCAAATTTTAATGAGGTTTGAATGATATTTTTAATGATTTGTCTGTCTGCTTTTCCTATTTAAAATACTTTTGAAAAGAAAACAAATGATTGCACCAATGTGTACATCTGTCCCTACTGACCCCTTCAGTTAGTGACAGAACTGACAGTACATGTTATTTTCCATACAGATATTATAAAAGTTATGTCAATGATTTGTTTCAGTCATTGCATTCTATTTACTCCAGTTTCCTTAAAAAGCTCAGACAATGGAGCCATTAAGCTAAGAGAGACAGAAAGGCTTTGCCTCTGCTCACATTTATCTGAATTATTTTATTCAAAAATTCATAGATTTTAAGACCAGAAGCAACCATTGTGATTATCTAGTCTGGAGTCTTGAACAGCACAAATCACTGAATTTCGCCCAGCAGTCACTGAGCAAGGCACAGAGATCTTGCTGAACTTTTAGGGATGTATCCTCACTAACCACCTTTGTGCAGCAAATGCAAGCAAATATCCTGAGTGGGATCAGCTTTTGTTGCTGCTAGGGTGAAGGCAAGATATGCATCCTACATCTTGCATGTTTTGCCTTATCCTGGACCTTCTCAGGCCTGGCCTTTAGAACAATTTATCGTGTGATGATTGTGTGTTTTCAGCTTCTGACGGGTACATAAGTTTTCTGGCATCTAAGCGTCCTGTGTAGAGGTTGGCAGTGCCTCAACAACAAAACCAATGAAATAGAGGTTTTCACTCAAAAATTTGAATTTTCAAAAATGCACTAAAATAAAGTAAATGTCAAAAAAAGCATTTTGGTTAGTCATTTATGATTGTCCCATTTCTGTTCCTGGAGTTGCCAGCAATGCAATTCCTGCCTCCCCCAGCACACTTTCCTAGTTCTTTACCCAATTCTGTTTTCCCCTAAACCCCATTGATTTCCTATCAGTCTTTAAGCTGCCAGTTATGCCTTTCAAAATCTGTGCAGACTTTACAAGGCATCTGGAAATTAACCTACTAAGCAGATTTTGGTAGTTTTAAACTAGTAAGATTTATTGAGACAGCGAAGACATATTTCTCTAGCAGGGTATAATCTTTTTCTTTCTTAGTTGAATCAGAAAGCTGGCAATAATATTTGCCGAGTCTACATAAGGTAATGAGCACTTCAATGCAAGGTTTTGCGGTCAAATTTTAAGGGAGAGATTGCTGGCATAGCCAATATTAGAGGGAGGGAATCAGTGAAAAATCCGATCCTGATTTTTCTATAAAAAGTGAAAATTCAAGACTTTTTCAATGAACTCTTTTGGAATGTTTTTTCCTATCTGTGAGACATTTTTTTCCTTTCGTCTCTTGTTTACCAAAGAATTTTGAGAAGAAATAGGATTTGTATTAATAAATTTGCATTAGTAATATTATTTGCATGTATCAGGAAAAAAAGGGTGTTCAGTCATTTCCTCTGACAGGTAGCATAAGTCTGCTGAAGTCAGTAAAGCTGCACAGTTGGAGATCCAAGGCAAATGAGAAGAAATCCAGCTGTTTCTGTAAAATTTGAAAGCACTGTTGGGATTTTGTACATCTAAGACATTACTTCTATTGATTTTAATAATTTTTATTTATTAGACAAGAGAATTAAAATTGTCTGTTTGTTGCTTCAAACCTGGGTTTTCTAAACCTGACTGAAGCAGTTAATGGTGATCTTAATGTATTGTACATGTATTTCAAAATTGTTTTTTGGGGCTGCATGTTGGTTGCATTTGGAAATTTTGCAAAAACTTGCACTATGTGAAAAAGCCAAATGTGGCACTCAGTTCCTTCATGCTTGTGCAAAGTGCTTTTTCCACTTGTTTTAAGCAACAAAACAAGAGAAAGAAATGCATAGTGCTAGAATTGAAGGAGGAGACAATTCACTAATAAAGGAAAACAATGAAACAAGCTAAGTCACATTGCTTCTCCCCTCAAGATTGTTGAAAAAGATATCACAGGCCTGATATTACAAAATCTCTCTGAGCTTCCCAGGAGGTAGGACTGGTTTTGCCCTAATACATGACAGATACAGTTTGAGATTGTTCAGGTTTGTAAAGTTTTCTTCTTGAGAGTATCTTCTCAGAAATTGGTATTGTTAGATCCCTACAATAACCAGCTAAAATTCCTCTGGTTTCAAACTCCAGAAAAATGAACATACCTTAAATTGACTGCGATAATCCCAATAGAAGATCATGCTTATAACGTTTTTACAACGCTAGTCCTCCAAAAACGCAATTTTTAATTTTGATAAATATGTAATAAAGAATATAACATAGAACTTTTTTTTTCCTTTTTCATTTTTTTTTCCATTTGGAAGAGGACATTGTTTTAAATTAAAACTTATTTTCTGCTCTTCTGGGGGTAAGGTGTTATGAAAACATATTTGTGTTTGCAAAATAATATATTTTAAACAAACACCTTTCCTGGAGTTGCATTTTTACAATCACAGAATGGTAGGGGTTGGAAGGGACCATCAGAGATCATCTAATCCAACCTCCCTGTCAAGGCAGGTTCACCTAGAGCAGGCTGGACAGGAACATATACAGGCAGGTTTTGAATATCTCCCAAGAGGGAGACTCCACAATCCCTCTGGGTAGCCTGTTCCAGTGTTCTGTCACCCTCAAAGTAAAAAAACCTTTTCCTCATGTCAAGACGGAATTTCCCACATTCCAGTTTGTGACTGTTGCCCCTTGTCCTGTTGCCAGGTACTGCCAAGAAGAGTCTGACCCCATCGTTGTGACACCTGCCCTTTAGACATTTATAAGCATTGGTGAGATCCCCTCCCAGTCTTGTCTTCTCCAGGCGAAACAGACCCAAGTCTCTCAGCCTTTCCTCATGATATTCTTTAGTCCCCTGATCATCTTCGTTTCCCTCTGCTGGACTCTCCAACAGTTCATTGTCTTTCTTGAACTGAGGGCCCCAGAACTGGACATGGTACTTCAGATGTGGCTTCACCAAGGTAGAGTAGAGGGGGAGGATGATGTCCCTTGACCTGCTGGCCACACTCTTTTCAGTGCACCGCAGAATACCATTGGCCTTCTTGGCCACTAGGGCACATTTGTGGCTTATGGTCAACTTATTGTCCACCTGAACTCCCAGGACTCTCTGCAGAGCTGCTTTCCAGCTTGTCAACCCCTAACCTGTACTAGTGCATGGAGTTATTCCTCCTTACATGCAAGGCCCCGCACTTGCCCTTGTTGAACTTTATTGTGTTCCCAACTCACTAGCCTGTTCTAATGTCTCAGCCTTCTGGTGTGTCAGTTTTGTGTCATCAGCAGAAGCAAACCTCCCATTTGTCTGGTCCATGCATCTCTCCCATTCATCTCACATGCATTATGTGAGGCATAACATGGGAACAGCCAACTCATTGGATTCACTTGGAATATCTTTCACATCATCTGAGATATCTTTGCCTGCATCTCAGAAGAAAATACACAGGTAAGATCATGAATTATATTTATGAACAACATATTCCTTTGCTCACCTCTTTACATGTAAACAAAACCAACTGCTATAGCAAAGCAAGCCAGTTTGTGTTTCAGTCTAATCTGCCATCCATCACACATTTTCCAGTAAACAGTGCACACCAGGAAGCAGAATGGTGTTTCACTATGCCATGGCTGTCTGTCCTGGTGGAAAAAATGCTGAGAACATGAACATGAAATTTAGCCAGGTTAGTAGGTTTCATGTTCAGCAAATGTACTAGGATTTTCTCAAGTAAGCACAATTTACATAATTTTATTTACAGGTTTATTTAACATTTTACCCACAGGGTACCGTGCCTGGCATCATAAAGCCTAGTATCGCTGCCCGGAATTGTGCCCTTAGAAAAATCCTTTCTTGATTGCCATTTTCTCCACTTCCTGGATGAAAGCTGAGTACCTCTTAGCTAACTGAATACTGACAGCACATGACTATGTTTATGAGAGTTGTGTAGCTAAAGAAAGCAGCGTGATTCTGGAGACCTGAGTGCTTAAAATGATCTAGGTTCTGGATTTCAAATTTACCATCTTTCTGTTCTGTCTAGTTAATTTTTAAGTCTATTTTAAGTCCATTTTCTGGAGTATAACAAACAAGTTAAATAATACCAGAGCTGTCAAATCTCTTCAGGTGTGAATATTGTTATAAAAGGTAACCTTTTTAATCAAATAAATAAATAAAATTATGCATTCATGCAAAAGAAGCATAAGCATAGAAATAAAATAGCACAAAACATTACATAAAGTCCAAATTGTCAAAACATATTTCATAATAACCTTATTATTTCAGAATAACCTTAGCAGCTGCAGTCCTTTTAATCTACTGTTTAAAGTAGAATTTATTATAAGTAGAAAAAGATTATTTTTTTCATTGGCATTAAAAATTAGTAAAATTAGACATTTGGATGTTTCCTGAACATTTCTACATGAACATCAGAAGGAACTATTTTCATTCAAAAGCAGGAAGAGATTAAGCAGCCTAAAATGCCTGTTCTTATTTCTTTGCAACAGTTATCACATTTTAATGTGTATCACATACATTTTGCTTCAGAACCTGGTTGCCCCAATTAAACTTAATCATTTTTATGGTTTTGAGCTTTATTAGTTCTGCAGACCCAGAACTCTCAAGAAAGGAAATTTTGAAACCGAACAATATGAGGAAGCTCAATTTGGGTGATACGTGAAAGGACGAAAAGGGAATTGGAGTGGCAGAAGGTAAGAAGACCCTGGACAGATTTTAGGAGATCCTGACCAAAAAAAAAAGTGAAGACAATAGTACAAAGACAGCAGTGTCAGGATATTGCTGCTCTTGGGCAGCTTTGGCAAGGTTCCCATGCTGGGGCTGCCCCTTGGAGCTAAGGGTGTGATTGTCCAAGTGTTTGATAACTGGGTAATCTGAATCTCTGTCTTTTGGAGAACATGAGTTTGAAGGCACAGCACAAGAAGATGAGGACTGGACTCCTATGGAAAGGTGGGGTGTTATAGTCCCCTTCCATCACAGCACTTCCTGAGTTCCCATTGTCATGTCTCCCCAGGGAGTGTGACCTGTGGGTTGTCAGTATGCAGGTCAGGAGGGCTTGAAAACTATGCAACATGTATAGAATGGGAGTGAAGAAACCTGGTGGTGAATATAAGGATAATGGGGTTTGAATCTGTGATTTTGTTCCTGACCTTCAGAGGGAGATTTTCTATTTAATTAATAAGTTCATGGGATCTAGATCCCTTGTAATGCTGCCATTTTTGGAGGTGGCATGACTTTGATTCAATTATGGATACAAAAAAAAAGAGTTGTGTTGTTGTATTTGGATATGTAGGAAATGTCAGTGTGGTATAACATAATGTGGTGTAGGGATTTCAGAAATAGCTTGGCTTGCTGAAACAAACTTGCTGCCTTCATTTTGTACTCCACACAGACTGATTTACATTTGTCCTTAGACAGTGAGGGATTTGAAGAATAATGTGGAAAACTCAAATACCTGAAAGAAGTATAAGTCATAGGATTAATCTTATATCCTCCGGTATGGTAGCCAAACATCTCAAAAGTAGATGATGCAATCTTAAACAGATTTGGTTATTTCAGGAAATGCAAAATCCCCAGGGCATAAAGAAAGCCATTACCAAAGCAAATATAAGTCAATAAGATGGGTGTCATAGATAATTAGAGGGGGCTGCATTTGAGTTGGAGGTTCTACCCACATTTAATATTAAAAAACAAGTGGAGCGGAATGACACTGAAATAAAATAAATGGCTGAAACCTGTATCCTATTAAAACAACAGAAAAATTCTCTTGGCTGCACTGGTAAAAGATTAGTTACAAAAGGTGATAAAGTGATTAGTTACATAAGGTGATTTGTCTAGCCAGGAAAAACTATATGGACATGGATACTGTATTCACAGGACCACCAAGCTCAGTTGCCTAGTAAAGAAAATATTGGGATCAGGGAATAACAGAAACAGAAAAGTGCATAAAGGCCAAGACCAGTAGCCCCATAGTGGGGAGAAATATTACCTGTGGTGATATATAGTCCTTTTTTAAAAAAAACCCCAACTTTCAGGGCTCTGAAATGAAAAAGAGAAAGAAAAGATCATTCAGTGCAAAAATTGAAGACCAAGACAAAAGAAGGAAAAATAACTTTTGATACTTGAATTTTGAGAATTTATACTTCAGAGCCTAAAAGGGTTTTAATATTACAGAAAAACACTGTAGACAGTATTACAGTAATTATATTCCCACCAACAACCTGAAAACCACACTGACAGCAAAGCATCAAGAATCCTTATTGTAAAATAGAGGATAAACACTTCCTTCTTATTGCTTTGTTGTTCCAAAGGGCTTCGAAGAAACACTATTAAATAAAATTACATTTACTACTACTTCTCTGTCTGTATTTGTCCAAAGTCATATATAGTATCTCCTTCCATGAAGTGAAGGGAACAGAGAAATCCTATATGTGTCTTTCTGAAATGCCATTGAGAAAATTTCTAATAAAATGCCATTCTTTCCAAAATTCTGTAGAATGATAGAATCATAGAATCATCCAGGCAGGAAGGGACCTCCAAAGGTTACCTAGTTCAACCTCCCCACAGTTGCGGGGACACCCCCAACTAGACCAGGTTGCCCAGGGCCTCATCGAGCCTCACCTTGAATATCTCCAGGAGAGGAGCCTCAACCCCCTCCCTGGGCAACCTGTTCCAGTGTTCCACCACCCTCAGAGTAAAGAAATTTTTCCTAATATCCAATCTAAATCTACTCTTCTCCAATTTAAAGCCATTGCCCCTCTTTCTATCAATGCTGCCTTTGTCATGGCAAGCAGTTTCTTCTTTATCTGAGACCATGTTGCCAACCAGTGCTGGTTTTTAAGACCAAATGTTGTTCTACAGTATTACAGGAAGTCTGCTAAAATCTCAGGAATTATTTTCTCTTAGAGAAACTATCAAAACCTCAGGAAGGTCCACTACAATCAGATAAATATATTGGGAATGCACAGTATGAAACTAATCATAGTGCAGGATCTTATTGGCAACAGACATTTCTGAAAATGTCAGACATGGACTTTGGGATGTGTGCTTGGAATCAGACTTTTCTACTCTTCCCAAGTGGAAGTATGACAGCTTTTCTGTTACAGAGGGTGGAAGAATCTACAGTAAGGAATCATTTGTTTCATAAGTGCTAACACTGATTTTGGCATTTAGCAGGTTAGAGTATTTCTGAAGGGAAAAAAACCCTTGAAGGTTAGGTTCTGCCCCCTCCCCTCATGGTCAATAGTACTTTACCTACCAACTTTTCAAAGCAAAACTCCTTTCATTATTTCTTCATTGTTAGAAAAAGGAGACTGAATTAGCCTGTTCTTGCTTAACATGAAATCTGCACTTTAAAAAAAAAAAAATCAAAAAAGTCAACTGTTATCATATTTCTAACACTCTTTATTTGTATTTTTTCCATGTGCATCTTGTTTTTTGTTTAGGCAAACTTCAAGAATTACATGGACAGTTAGTAATACAATCATAATAAGGCAGAAAAATATTATACTTCACTTTCAGATACCAAACTGATACGCGGAGAATAATAAGGATTTGGAATAACTATTCCAAATCCCAACTGGTAGCTATAGACAGCTTTGGAATAAATAATTTAATAATCCCCTCCTCAAAAATCATTAAAATAATTGTCTTGCTATACAGCTAGAATTCAGTTGAACTGTGACTTTCCAGGTGGCTAGGATTGTATCTAATGTAAATGACAAATAAATGAGTTGTCATTTTTAGTCTGGGAGACTGCAAAGGTAGACTACAGCAGATAGCTAAAGAGCCGATGCAACTACATATATTGCATAATCTGGGAAGGTCTCTGGATTTAGTTTCTCTCTGGATGTTGGTGTCTCTGGTTTATGTTTTTAATGTGAAGTACTCAATTCCCAATGAGTTCCTGTGGCAGGCATTTGAAATTCCCAGGACCATTTCTGATCTACCTAGAGGAATCCCATTTGGGGGTCATGAATACAGGCACTCTCTGAAGAGGAGCCTTGGAGTGGTTGCTTAGGAACCAAACAAAAGGCTTCAAGGGAGAAAGAAGGTGTAATGGTAATGAATGAAAATATAATCTGTGGTAACATCTGACTCATATGAGTAACGAATAGTTTTTGTGCCTGTATAGTTGATAAAATTAAATTTTTATTTCTGTCTATTCAATCTTGCCAGATGAGTCTTAAATCCCTTAATTATTATTTTGCTGTAAATTGTGCTTTTATTCACAAAATCTGGTCAGAGTTTGTATGTGTTGTTTGAGAGAACCAAAAATTAAGAAATCTTTTCTGAGAAAAACTCTTCTAACCAGTTAATGAAAATTGAAGCTTTATTTGTAACTTTGTTTATAGAGCAGCACTTGGGCAACATTTGTCTTGGAATCTCTGACTACACTCAGGTATGGTAGATTAAGGCTGATGGTGGTCTCAGAATAACATAAATAAACTTCTGGCATAATTGCTGCACTGAGCTATCTGTGTCTGGAGGATGCTTGTGATTCAGCTCTCCATTGCCTCCTTGGTGAATGAGCACACACCAGCTGTGTGGCAAACGTCAACATATGGTGCTACAATAGCATAAACTGAAGATACCTCAGACCTTTAGATCTACATACAAATAGGCTAGTGGCACAATGCACTGTTGTCTGGGTGTATAACAGATGCAACCCGCTGAAGCCCAGGACAAATGGTGGGTACTGGTGGGCTGCTGAGCTGCCATCTGCCTACACTCCCCCACTGCATTGCCAGTCTGCCTGCTCACCCACTAAAACTGGTGCTGGATTTGTGCTTACTCTGGAGACACTTTTCTTACAGTGAACCTCTGCAAGGCCAAAAAGTAAAATAAGGCATGCAGCTACAACTGTCACTGAGTGCAGCAGTACCAGGGAGTGTCCCCAGCATTCACTGTGTTTCTGGTGGCTCTGACAGGATACCGTTCTTCACTCTACAAAAATAACTTGGTTTTGAAGCTAACTTTGTGATTCTTACATATGACTAAAAACTACATGCTTCCAGCAGTGTAAGGTCAGCATGCTTCAACTGCACCATGCTGAATGCCCCTTTTATATTCACAGAGCTGTGTGAATTAGGGTGTATTTCTGTCTATCTGTCTGTTTAGGGTGTATTGCTATGTCTGTCCAAGCTAAGATTGTGAAATCCTTGTGGATCCTTGAAGGATTTGTGAATCCTTCTCCAAGCTGAGCAGTCCCAGCTGTCTCAGCCTTTCCTCCTATATCAGATGCTTCAGTCCGTAAATCACCTCTGTTAGATTCCCTCCAGTATGTCTACGTCTCTCTTGTACTTGAGACTTCAGAACTGGATCCAATACTTGAAATGTGGCCTCGTCAGTGCTCAGTAGAGGGGATCACCTCCCTCAACCTGTTGGTAACACTCCTCTTAATGCATCCCAGGATATCTTTAGCCTTCTCTGCACATTGTTGGCTCATGTTCCACCTGGTGGCCTCCAGAACCCCCAGGTCCTTGTCCGCTAAACTGATTTCCATCAGTTAGCACCCCTCCAGCATGTGCTGGTGCACGGAGTTGTTCCTCTCCAGATGTAGGACTTTGGACTTCCTCTTGTTGAACTTACTTTATATTGGTAACGATGTAAGATGCTGTAATATATATAACCATTATATTGCTGACAAATAAAAGGCTGTTTACATGATTATAAAGATTTTAATAAATTAATTATACGAATATGGGCAATATTGTGACATAGTGGCCATCACTGAAACCTGGTGGAATGAATCCTGAGACTGGAGTATGGCTATTGAGGGCTACAAGCTGTTTAGAAGGGACAGGTGAGGAAGGAGAGGTGCATGTGTTGCCCTCTATGTTAAGGAATTGATAGAGAGTGAGGAGATGTCCATCATCTTTGAAAGGTCCTGGAGACCAGGCAAGGTGCCTGAGGACTGGAGGAAAGCCAATGTCATCCCAGCCTTCAAAAAAGGCAAGGAAACTACAGGCCAGTCAGCCCCACCTCCATCCCGGGAAAGATGATGGAATCGTTTGTTCCTTAATTGTACTATTTCTTTCCATGGCTCAGGTTTGAATGTGATTTTCACTATAGTTTGTTGCTTGCCATTTGCCATTGAGGTGCAGGCACTGGGTTAACTTTTGATTTGTCATTTCAAATTTTGACAAAAATGCCTAAAGGCGATACCTGGTCATTTGATTTGAGATGAAAGAGGGAAAGAAAAACTTTTCCATGTGCATTTATCAAGTGTGAATGGCCTTTGGGCAGGGTCAGAGTGGGGAGGAATAAGGAAATGTGGTTCGGGAAGGAAAAAAGAGTGTTAGTGCAAGGAGTTGGAGGAGGGCCCAGGGAATAGGAAATTTTGGTGTTGCTGCTGTGAGAGACTGGTGTGGGTGTAAGGATTGCTGCTGAAAGAGGGAGGGAGGAATGACAGGAAGGGAGCAGAACTCTTCTGCATAGTGTAAGGCTGATTTGCTCAGGACAAGGCAGCTGAACTGCTCCTGGGAGGTTAACACATCAGGCAGTTTGCCCCATCAGCATAGCTTGAGAGGTGACAACATATGGTCTGATAAAGAACCACCTTCTGTAAACCTGAGCTGATCACTCTTAATGCATTTGACTTATTAGATGGTATAATAGTTAATTCTCATGTCATTTCTTCCACTATTTTATCTAGGATCCACTGTGAGACTTATAATCTTACAGTAAATTTCACAGTCTCTCTCACTTTTTAAGAGCATAGTTCAATGGCAGCTTTCTTCCAATCTACCACAATTTCTGTCCTGCCCCAGGACCTGCTGAAATCAAGTTCTTATGCTCCAGAGACAGGTCTAGTAACATTTCTAGAAACAAGAGGTACTGTCATGATAACTTCAAAATGTCTAACTGATATTTAACATTTTCCCCAGTTACTGCTGTGATGGAGACCACTTCTTAATTTGTATAATCTAGCATTTCTCATTTAATGTTCAAAGCAAATATTTATAGGAAGATTTGGATTTTCCACACTATTGCTGACATTTCTACTTAGTATAGAGAAAATTTCCTTGAAAAGACTTGTCATTACCCTTAACACTCCAAGTGACAGATTTCTCTTTAAGAATTTTCTATTGCTTATTAATTTTCTACAGTTTATAACCTCTGATTAATATCCATTATCAGCTTTTCGCATCATGTACATGAGCATATTTAAAATAAGAGCATCAGTAGAAAGATGGGTAATAAAAGTTAAAGAAAATGTGTGAAGGAATGAATATGAAAATACTCTGTCCATATTGTTGGCTACCACCTAGTTCAACCCATTGACCTCCTGTTGGTTTTAAAAATATATTTTTTCCTGCCTTTTTCTCTTTCCTGGAAACTGTGCCACCCCTCAGTAACAGTTTATTTCCATGAAAAGTTCCATTTTTGACTGAAATTTTCAAGTAAAATACCGTTTCAGAAAAAATTTCCTAGAAAGTTCCAATACTAGTAGTCTGAAAACAGAACAGGGGGAAACCCCCAGTTTCTCCCTTTTGTCCATTATACACTTATGAGAAAACCCCTATTACTCTCTAGTTTATTCACCAAACACCGCTCGTCTCTTGACATTGGGACAGAAAGTGTTTGGATGCAGTGGGGATGCGTAAAAAGTAACAATTGCCTGATTCAGTCAGGTCCATTTTACTTTGTCTTGACAGCTATCCACAGTCTCTCAAAACCAATACTCACTCTCCTTTTCCCCCTCCATGGTCAGGATACTTTCTCTCCAGCCCTATTCTCTTTGCCTCTCCCTGGGTCGTTATCTATTTGGAGTCTTCTTAATATTGCACCACTGTTTCTGTTTTCAGCTGATAATTTTACCTACTAACTAATCTCTTTTCCTTATCTTAGTTCCCCTTTTCCTGCAACTTTTTCGACACTTTCAGGTGCCCAAACTCTTCAATTCTGCTTGATTTCTCTCCCATGTAATCTATATATATTAATTCTTATCTAGGCTTTTATAAATCTATCTTTCTCTTTTATAGACTTTCCCTTTTTGGTAAGATATACTTCCATCGGATTCACCTTTAGTTTTCTTATCCCGACTATAATGCAAGCTATGGTTTGAACCTCCATTACCTTCATCTCTGGCTTTTTCAAACTGAAGCTTTGTTTTATTCACTCAAGTGTATTTGCTCACACAATTGTAAATTCATTCCTACAATTTTTTATTCACTCGAAGATGCATTTCCCACATAACAAAATGATTTTTAAAAGTTGTATATTCATGTCTTTCCTAACTCTTTGCCTTTATTTGCAAGTTTTGGCCCACTTCCATCAGCCATGTTTGCTTTCCTTTTTGGGATTGCAAATAAAGTTACTGTCTACTGTAGTTTCTGTGTCTTCAACTCCCTTCTGAGTTCCTTTCTGTCATCAGCTGCTGACAATCAGTTCCTCTCACCTCCTTTTCTGAGGCTCCTGCATCCATTAATATTTACTATTGGCTTTGATCCTATGGTCTCCTGTCAGCTTGAATAAAGCCTGGCAAAAAAATAATCCATCAATGAATCCTCCCTCACTGTGTTCCCTTATGGAGACCTGACTTTATTGTATTTCCTTTCTCCTGCATTGTTTCTTTTAATTCTGGGAAGCACACTGGGATAATTTCAAACACCAAGTCAGTGAGGAACACTGGGAAGTCACAAAACTATCTTCATTCTAAAAGCCAGGTAATCGTAGAAGACATCTGTGCATTTCTGTAAAACAGCTTTGAGTAAAACCAAAACAAATAAACAAAAATGTGGTTATTCATGACATACATTTCATTTCTTGTTTTGTTTGTATGTCATTTTACTATTCATGTAGATAAATTTACTTATCTATGCAAGGACACTTAATGATACCTAAATGGATGTCTGATGTCTTACTATAAAACATAACGATTTTAGTTAGTAATATGTGAAAATGGAAACAAATTCATAAACATGAATTCTACAATTTGTGGAGTTTAGGATTTTGCATCAGGCTTGAGAGTACACGTACAACCCCATTGACTCCACCGAGCACCGAAACATCCGTGAAACCCCATCATGCATCCTTTGACAAGAGCTGGGTATTAATAAATAACATCTCCAAGTATCAGATGCACTTGATTAATTTTTTTCTGATATGTTATCAATGTATTTTATACAAAAAATATGTTTTAATACATGGATTTTCTTTGAGAAATTTGTATCCTCCCAAGAAATAAAAGCTTATAGCATTATGTGTCACATCATGTGTTTACTACAAACAGTTTAAGATTAAAGGCATATTTATGGTAAGTACTGAAGCAATGAATTAGATATTGCATGTTTCATCTATACTTGTCATGATGCTATAGAGCTTGTTAGCAGTCTAGGATTTACAATGATTTAATGCTAGGTTCACATTCAATTTTCTATTTCAGGCTTAGGATTTACAATTATCTTGTCATCGTATTTCAAAACAGCAGAACATGGACTCCTTACAAAAAAAAAAAAAAAAAGAAAAAAAGAAAAAAAACAACCAACAAAACCAAAACCAAAGAACCAAAATCCATCTACTTAATGACTTAATAAGTATCTCTGTAAGAAGCAATGATCGTTTGTAAAGGAAAAGCTTTATATTTGTCACATTGTCCTACTCAGGTGTCTTCCTTATAAAGTAAGCAGCAAATTCATTACCTGAACAAATAGCTGAGTCAAGAGATGTGAATTTGGTCCATGAATTGTATGCTGATGATACACAAACTTTATGTAACGTCAAGTAACATTTTCTGAGTTATTTTTGTTATTAGATACTGCACCTGTACACTGTAAGGATGTTAGAAACTTTACATATTTGCTGTTAATTTTGTAAAGTACTTTGCTTTTCTTGACCATATTGTGTACAGAAAGGATAGCTAAATACTGCCATTTTTGTTTCACCTACAAGTTAGTTATTCTATTCTTATACATTTTATAACACAGATGAGAACATGCAAAGTGTTCTTCTGCTGCAAGTTAAAACTACACATTTCTATGACTCAAACCGCTGTTAGCCAGCATTAGCACTTCAGAAATTACTATCCATAATAACAAAGTACCCCAACACTGAGTAGCAAAACTCCTCCAAACATGCCCAGTTATCACTGGATCCCAGTGTTTCCTGTGGTACTTGTTTTTGAATATTCACTTAAATTTTCAAATACATTTCTTTGATAGGACAAACCCCTAGCAGATATCAGGTTTTACTCTGGATATGTGAATTTCACGATTGTATGTGTAATCAATATATGAACACAGGAGTGATGGCTGAAAGAGGAGGAAACACTACCAGACCTTCATGTAGAATGGGTTTTAAATTTCCACCAGAACAGCTCTCCTGAGTGTTGAAGTGGTATGAACTCATAAAGAAAGGATGAAGTAGAAGGAGTGCTTAGAACATTAACTCAGGAGGTGCATGATGAATCTGGGAAGGATGCTAGTTGTAGAAAGGACGGTCCAGTATGGTGCTACTTGTACCAGACTTGTACAGCTGAGATTGATAGCAGTCTGTCAGGCCCCAGCTTCCCCAATTCACCTCTGATACTAGTTTTCAGCACCATAGGTGACCACAGGAAGAAATGTACAGGTTAGGAACCATGACTGTGGTGGAAAACAAGGAAATGGGACTAATAACAGGAATATGAACAGGAAATTGCAACTACATGATTCCTGTGATCAGCATAGCCACCTTCAACCCAGAGCAGACAGTAATCCCATCACCTTTGTGTGGGACTAGGTCAAAAAAGCTTGCCCAGACTGAACACAAAATGATTCAAGAGGAGAAAAGCAAGGTGTGGGAGACAAGAAATGGACACTGAAGGATGACCTGTGGACTTTATACTAATGTTTGTCTGCACTGAAATTCACAAGTGTGTTGAAACCTCAAGCAATTTGCCTTTCACTTGTATTCTGGTTTTCACCAGTATTCATACACCTTACAATTTACTGCAATGTGTACTGGTGCCATATTGGACAGGGAGATGAAAGGAAGCATGGGATAATTAAGAACTTCCTATGTAATGAGTTGCTCTAAATTGGTACTATCTGCATTTTTTACTAGGAGGTAATGATAGGATTTTTCTTCACTGGCCTTTTTTTCAATTAATTTTACATGAAGGATGCTTCAGGCTCTTTGCTTCTCATATATCTTACATCCTTCATCAGATACTGTGGGGGAGAGAGAAGAACATTATATAAGTTCTGGTGCCCTCTTTTTATATTGCAAAAGCTATACCAGTTCCTCTTTCACACTCAGTACTAGCATAATAAGGAGAATAACATCACTAGAAAAAGCTAGAGTGTATGCCACAGTTACAATTAAAAGGTCAGCAAACCGTGGCTTTTGCCCGCAATTTCCAATAAAATTCCTGTTTAAAAAAAATGAAACTTCCTCTCTGAGAACTTTTTTACCTGCCCAGATGCTTCCACTTTTTGCATGGTAAATATGAAAATGTATACATGAAACAGGTTGGAATTTCTTTCTTCCTGTAAAGTTGCTAGTGAAAGTGTCAGTTTGATTTTGTCCTTAAACTATATTGTCTGTATTTGCTCCATATTATTAAGATGTGTTATTAGCTAGAGCATCTGAATAAAATGACTCTTTAAATATAATTATAATTGAAATATCTTTTATCATTTTCACAGAAATGATTGTAAAATGGTCAGATATCAATAACAATAGGTTTAAATGTTCAAAACAGATTTAAGCAATGAAATGCACTTTCTTAATATGAAATACTGGAGAATGAAAAACAATAGAAAAATTCTTGAAATACTTAAACATTAAATACACTTTTAATTTTAATGCATCTTTCAGTTTTCGTGGTCTGCAATGATGACACCTCTAGTATGTTTTACTGTTGGACAAACAGGATCAGACTGTTTGTTGAAGTTTTTATTGAAGATTTTTAAGAGATATGAAATAGAAATGTTATATTTTCATGACCCATGATAAGGTTGTTTGATATGCACTGGAAAAAGTAAGTTCCCTCAAAGATCGCTGGAAGTGCCTGTACATGGTCACTCACCTTCTTAGGGTCCTATTTACAAAGACACACACATACATGTGAGGAAGAGAAAGCACGAGAGAAAGAGCCCATGTTTTCTCATTTGAGATCATGGTGCTGATGCCTGTTCTAGTTGCCTTCCAACCCTTTGCTGGATCAAGCCCAGGGCAAGTATGTACCTCCCCCTCCATTTTTACATTTTGTCCGAGGAAGGGATGGGAACTGTGATCTCACGTAGGGCTCACGCTAGGTAAATCCAAAAAGGTTTGTTAGGCTGTGCAGGGTGAGGTAGTCACAACCCTCTACTCTCTGCAAGCTCCTCGCACAGCCCTGACATCTGTGCCCCTGACAGGGGCATCTCCTGAGAAGTCAGGGTTACTTTTGAGTTGCAGAGGGGGAAGAGAGAGATCAGATAAAACCGTATGGAAAGAAAAGGAGCATGGTGATTTTGTCGGTGTTTCATTTTTTGATTCTGGACATATATATAAGATGTGTTTGTTGGTAATTTCTCCCTGTTTAGTTTGTACTGAAAAGAGCAGTAACCACAGCTCTCAAAAGGAGGTCTTTGGCTCAAAGGAGCTTTTCTGTGTTATGGGAATATACTTAATTTTCAATTTTGTTTTTAACTCTAAAGCATGATTTAGGATCTTAAACTGACTGGCAACTGTTGTTTTACCAAATTAAGGATACTGGAAAAAGAAGTAATCTTCTAGGAAGTCTACAGACAACCTTCCAGAGCAGATGATTGAGGATACTTAAAATAAGTATATAGAAGTTAATAAGACAAATAGTAAGGTTATTTTGAAAAATACAAATATAGTGCTTTGATTCAAATATCAGGAGAACACAGACTAACTTTAATTTTAACTGGGGTTGGGATGAGCTTCAAAAGGAACACAGCTACATTAACAAAAGATCCATTCCACTCTTTTTTCTATTGGATTTAGAGAAAATATGCTTTGTTCATCCTCCTCTGCTAACAATCGCATTCCTGTCAAATATAAAACATGAATACTGGCCTTAGGTCAAATATGACTAACTCATATTTACAGTATTATATAACCAGAGATGTACTTAATATTCTGAATATCCTCAGCTGCTCAAGTAAAAATTGCAATAAGTATGCATTAGCAGAAGAAAAGTTCCTGAAGTGTCCTTGACAGCGGTAGAAAACATCAACAAGATTTAGTTTCTGCTACTTAACATTGTGTATCAAAATTGTAAAGGCACATAAGTTACTTTCCTGAAGGTCAAATGATCTTGATTCTTGGATTTAAGTAATTTAGTACAGAGTAATGAATTTCAAAATTTAATTGGGGAGGGATAGATTTCTAATATTGTCCTAATTAAAATATTTCTATTTGAAAAAAAAATAATTCTTGTTCTCTCACAAATTAATCTTGAAAAAAGCAATGTGTAGCCTAGTTGTAAAACGTTTACTCTAACTGTGGATCATCTGGCAAATAAAGAAAATCTTGTTAGAGTCAGTTTCTAAATAAGTGCATAATGTTTGACCATTTTTTAACAGTGGTATAACTGAGACTAAATTTGCATTTTGTTTTAAACAGTTTAAAATGTTCTCAGAATGGACATTCTGAAAGCTGCATATAATAACAAAAAAAAAAAATACTCCTTTACATCGTTAGTTCTGCTATTCACATGAGTAGAGAGGGTCTCTTGGGAGTGTGAGAAGGGCTAGAAGCTCAAGCGTCCTGACTCAGTTTAAATCTGTGGGAAACGATGCAGTCAGTTTGACTAACAATAGTAAAAAATCTCAGGCTAATTCAAAGTAGAAACTCAGATTTTCTTCCCTCAGAAAGCAGAAGGCAAATTTAGCCTCAAGCAAATATTTAATTTAAATTTGTAACTCCATAAGAATTTCGTATACCATAAAATGTCTAAAGACAGGTAGTGAAGATAGGAAACTTGTTATAGACAGCTGCTTTAAAGGTCAGCTTTAGAGAGAATGAGAAAGCAGGGGGGAAAAACTATGCACAAAATAAGGTAACTTTACGCTAATTTTATGTAAGTTGTTTGCACTTGAAGAATGGATAACCATACTAATCATTCTAATCATACAAGCTTTTGTTTTCAAGAAATACGTTCACTTGGATATGGTATACTGTCAAAATTTAACAAAAATCTGAAGGCACATAGCTTGTCCTACCTTATTCCAAAAAGTTAAGATCTGAGAGTAGCAGAAGGGAGTACTTGGATGCTTAAGGAGACACAAAACAATTTTCTTCTTTGAACCAACCCTTTGTTTTGAAGCTTATGTCTGAGTGAGACTAAAATTTAAGACTTTAATTTCTACTGTTATTTCTTATTCTCTGTTATCTTTCAGATACATTACTAGATCTCTGAAGTACAGGAACTCCAAGTCAGCATTAGAATTAGCACTGGTGTAAAACTATGTTTTATTTATATCACTGCAATCAAAAATAAATACTGTTTGAAATATGCCAATGAGACAAAAGAGGCTGGGTAAAATGCAAAAATATCCCTCAGAAATTGTCAAATATTCAACTTCAATCTCCTTTACTTATGTGTTCAGTATCTTGTGAAAGCCTTATATATTAATTAATACCATATGGTTAATTCTGGATTTGGCAAGAGGTTTGAAATGTTGAATCTTAGATGCTGAGGACCCATTCCCCTACTTCACTGCTCAGCCTTCAGGTTAGTAGAGTTACAAGATGCTGATTCAAAGTGGTGATATGCACACACTTGGAAGGGATGAACGAGGTATTGGACATCTGGAAGATGTCTGTGCTTTGCTTTTGCTTTTCTATGTTACACCTTCACTGCTTAAAGGTGACCTTGGAAAGTCAGGGAATAATTTCTGAGAGTGTTTAAGAAGTAAATTCTATTATTTTTCTGGTTTTGGTTATAATTTTGGAACTGTTTTATGTGTGTTGGTGTAAAAAAGCACAATATTTCAACTTCCCTACTTCTGAAGTGAAATTGGCAAAATTTCCCATCATATGAGTTTTAAAAGTTGAATGAATTATTATTACTTGTCCTTGTTACCAAGAATAGTAGGCTTTTTCTTTGGTTCACATTTTTTTTTATGAGTAAAAACAAGTTCCTGTCTTCTATCCCTGTATAATATTTAAATATCTCTAGAATTATTAAATCTGTGACTACAATTGACTCCTTGATTTAAATTGTTTGTATTCACTACTTTAGGGTTCTCGTTAGTTGGACGTCATATTACACTTTATTTTCTTAATTTGTTATTTGCGGCAGGCTGCATATTTGTGTCTAATTTGGAGGATTCAAAAGCTCTCTTAGCAGAGGATTTTCCCAGACCTGCACAGTATCATACTAGCACAGTCCATCTGCGTAGGACTTTGATCCCATGACAGAACTGAATTATTTATAAATTAAAACTAATTTTTTTCCTCAGGAATTATGACTTCATAGCTTTTCTTTTCCTTCCCTTATTCTGCCTGCTTACTGATAGCTGAATAAAACAATATGAGATATCTGCATCAGCAGAACACAAAGAGAAAACACTTCCTAGCTGCAAGGAAATATGAGGGAATATCGTTAGAGTAGCCCTGTTGAAGAGTCTGTGGATTTTTAACTGGGTGTGGTGAAAATAAAAGTCCTGTCCACATAAAAGGAGCCAGCAAACAGCTCTTCGTGTATCTGAAGCAGTCTGAGGCTACTGAAGAATTTTTCAGGGCAAGTGGACACATGTTCAGATGATTTTGTAAGGATCAGCATCCCATAGGTGTGACAGTGGGACCCAAACTTTTTCACCACTGATTTCCTAAAAAGACAGATGCTTTCATACCAGTGGCACATCTGCTACGTTGTATAGGAGACTGGAAGGCAAGGACTTCCCAGTTTCACGTATAGGACATTTAGACATATATGCAAGTAAAGCAGTTATTTCATTTTATAGTAAAATCAATAGTGTCCATCATTCTGCTATTAGCATTCTGATGAGGTAGCTTAAGAAAATTTAACATTCTACCCAAATATGAAATGAGACGTAGAACCTACTGTCTTGCTATTTGGGTACATGGAGCCCTGCTATAACGCATTTGGCCTAACAGCTATTCAGCTTGTGAAAAAGCTGAGATAAACGTTTAAAGGAGAGGGAGGTGAAACTAGAATGCAAGCAGAAATTGTGTTGACTTGGATATTGCTACTTCAGCAAAGGACATCCAGTGAGACTTGATATCCTACAGTCTTAGATTAGCCACTGCCAGCTTGTCTTCAATACAGAACTTTTCCAATAGTAGCATAACTGCTGTGTTTTTTGTTGTTTTGTGTAAGTAAACTGGCCTTGGAGGAGATGATTCCAGATCTGGTTACCTTCTCGCTTTTATGAGCACAAAGCAAGTCTTCCAACTCCTAGGGTATATGTATGTCTTTTGCAACAACAAACACTCAACTTGATTTACTTACGAATCAAAAGGGTTGAAGGGTTGTAGGTACAGAGACACCCAGGATGGCTTTGTGTTTCCCGTAGCAGAGAAGTTGTGTTTGATGGGCACAATGTCTGTGGCAGTAAATGCTAAGAGATAAGGTTTACTATACACAGCACTGTTCTGCTTGGAGGCAGGTGTTCTGCTTCAAGGTTTGACATATTATGTCCCCATAGCACTGTAATATAATGTAATTCTAGAATTATATTAGCTTCCTGATGGAGGAAAATGAAGCATAAAGATCGTGTAATTTTCCCAAGGCAAGGCAATGCCAAAGCTAGGAACAGAATAATAATAGGCAATGGAATTGCCTATTGGAATTGTAAGAATACCACAAATTGGATTGTCCATTGTACTGCAGGACGCCAAAACGATTAGATGCTGTCATTGTGCACAGTAACGCATAACAATGTCAGCCCCATGCTCATCCTCCTGTTGTCCCACAACTCCCAGAGCTGAGCTGCTCCCTGCTCAAGTAGTGGTAAGAGAGGAGGGCTGAAGCAGTACCTGGAGTCTTCTCCTTGCAATTGTTGGTAGTTCTCCTTGCCTGGCAGTGTTGGAGCAGAGCCCAGGTGTTTGCACATGTGGGTGCTGGTGGATTCCATATTATGGGCAGATGGGAGAAGGAGCTGAACTGGGCAACAGATGACGGAATTGGAGGAGATCCCAGCACCACTTTTCTCTCTGTCTGTTTCCACCCAACTGTGAGTGTCTCAGAGGTTGACAGCAGGGCTCAACAGGATCAAATCTTCTCAGGAACCTGAGCTGAATGAGAAAAGACTGAGCAAAGTGTAACCTCCCTTGGTGCCAACACTTTCCTGCCCGCTGACCCCTCATGAAGGGGATTGAGAAGGCTTGGCTGGTACCTCTGTACTTCTTGTAAGAACTGGTCTGGTGAATGTTCAAGTGGCATTGTTTCTCATTTAAACCAAACTGTAATTTGGTAAAGCACCACATATGAAATTAGTAAGAAGGTGGTGAGCTGTGTAGAGAGCCTGCTAGAGAACTGCTCCCCTTCATATACATGCTCTGATCCATTACTCTTCTAGTCATTGGGAAAGAACAGAAGAAAATACTTGGAGGAGTGAAATGAAGGAGGAAAAATGGAGGCAAGATTAGGTTTTTAAGAATGTTTGAGGCATTTCCTGTCTCAGTTTCAGTCTCAGATCAACTAACTGTTCATTTATCACTGAGACTATATGGCCCATTAGCCAGTTGCCCGACTCTCCTAGCACATCACAGTTTCTCTTCACTTCCCACCTTCCTCAGTGTTGATAATATCAGTGTTATTTTGCTATTACAAAGCATCATTAAATGAAAAAGTACTTTATAGTTATGGTTGCCAGATGACCACTTTCAGTCAGATCAAGGAAAAAATCTTTCTAAGGGAAAAACATTTCTGAGGAAATTCCTTGTCCCGCATTTTTCACTGTAACCCTGGATGAATGCCAGAAAAATTAGTTGAAGACATCAGTAAAGTCCATTTACTCCTTGGACAGTAATCACAAGACATAGATTTAAGAAAAAAGACCCTTATTTCTGATTCCATCTCATAATATTTTTGTGTCATGATACAACCTTAGTGTCAGTGCCTGGTTTAGAAAACAAAACACAATTGTCAACACACCATTGTAGTTTTGATGATCCCATTGCTTCAGATGTGTGTTATTAACTGACATCCTGTTATCTTCCCTTGACCTTTCATAAGGGGATAGGACCCACCACAAGCAGCTAAGCAGTTGGCTGTCAATATTCCCACACACTAAAACTAGGTACCAAACTCAGCTGATCATTTAACAATACATTTTGAAAAGAGAGCTCTTTGTCCTATGTAATAATGAATGTTTTTGCTGCCTGCACAAAGTCAGAGGTCCTAAAATACTTCACCAGAAAGGAAGGAAAAATCATTCCCCTGACATGAAGTCTGGTTAGCTGGATGCTACCTAGTTCTCTGGGTTTCAAGTATCTTTTTTAAACTTTATGCTTTCTTTAGCAATAACAGAGTTTAATTACCATGGTTACTTTTCTTTATACTTTCTTAAAATTACATATTACATTAAAATGAATGTTCTAGTTAAATTAAGCCAGATTCCACCATCTTTTCTTCTGCTGAATAACCTCTTAAGCTATAACTGATGTCATGTAAATCAAAGCCCCAGTTCTTGGAATGAAGAAGTAAACGATGGGGGAAATAATGAAGAAATTTTTTGTTCAGAACTTAATCTTGTGAGCGCAGGTTTTGTAATGACAAATTCCTTAAAGCTTAAAAGTTCTGCTTCTGCTGGCTGTGCCCTATACGTTGTGGTAAGCCATTTGTGGTAAGACATGTCTGAAGACTTTATCTTGCTCCCAGAATTTTAAGTAGATTTCCTTTAGAAGATCTGTGTTTCCTATGTAAAAGTATCATCAATACCATGAGAGTATACTCTAAGGCCATTCTTCACCTTGCCTGAGAGTTTTATTTAGAGACAGATTTGCCAAACCCGCATCAAAAAAAAATCAAGACTATGTCACTGAAATTAACTTAGAAAGTCAAGATTTTGAAGTGAGGGGTAAAGAGAGAAACTGGGGGCGGGGGGAACTGGCTGACATCTAAGGCAGAGAATAGAAAACCAAAGTGATGGAAAAGGATTCATGGACCAAATAATCTTAAATTAAAAAAAATAATTGTGATTTAAATATATATGTATATATATATTTGTAGGACATGACTTTTCAGTTTAATCTGCATTCTCCCATCATTTTTATAACTGAGATTTTCAGTGATACAGGGCAACTGAAGGAACAGAATTAAAGCTGTGAATGCTATGCATCTTTTTGTGATTGTTTTAACATCATCTGATTGGCTTCAACTCTCAGGTCCCCAGCATATTATTGATTGTGAACAAAATCACAGCGCACAGGTTTTTTTAATTTTTAAATATGTTGTTTCAGACTCTAGAATATATAGTTTTAATTTAGCTTTTTGTTCAGCAATAATACAATAGCAAGGAACGTAGTCAGTTCCTTGCTAATTACCAAATATCGGTATTACTCAATTAATCTAACCACTTACTTTTTGTCTAGTACCAGCTGCTGCTTTTTTCTCAGAGCTTGTCTTCAAGCTAAATGCTCAAGCATCAAGCAGAAATACTGCAGGAAACATTTCAGAGACAAGCTTGTTGAGGAGTTGCTGATTCTGAAACATGCTGTAAGTGAATTTGCATAGACAAATTAAATGACCCATATCAACTTCTAGTGCTAACAAATACTATCGTGAAAGTGACAGGAAGCATATTTGTACTCCTTAACCATTAATGAAGCTACACAAGTAAATTAGGTTATGCCACTCCATCTTCATAAATTGCTGATTCAATAAATCACACTTGAGAAACAGCTGAGTAATTACAGGATGATGCTTGAAGCAATAGAGGTCTCATTTGCATATTAACAGACATTCGTTGCGATAATTTCTGTCATGGGCTGGCAAATGTTATACGTGAACAATTCTGCGAGCACTGCAGTTTGACTTCTGCAGTGCACAGGAAGAACTAACACACCAAAGGCTGAAAATGCAGTGCGTGTGCTCCTCTGCAACAGCATAAGGCACTCAGGTCTAATTAGCACCAGGTACAGACTTCTTGGAGAATATTTTTCCTCAGGGTCTTATCATGCCAAAAATCTTGTGAAGCAGGCTCAAAAGACTGGAAGAAAAGGAAAATCAAGACCATGGATTCTTCTAAGCACCAAGTAAGGCAGAGTTCCTTCTTTTCAACATTCTACATAGACACAGATGAAAAAAATTGTTCCATATAGGTTTTAGGCTGCTTTAATTTTATTTGCAAACTACTTCTAGAAGACACAGCAGCAATATGTCACGTACAGTTTCTAATGAGCTCTTTACTTGAGCATTTTTCTTGGTTTTGTTTGTGCTGGTGGTAACAGAAAATTCAGTGGCATTTATACTGCTCTGCTTAGTGAATCTGTGGCCATAGCACATCTAGTTCAACTTAGTGAAAGTCAGTTTGCTCTCTAACAATTATTTGTTCTTCCTGTGTACTTAGAATTGCTTAGGAGGAAAATTCAATAGTTCCCTAACCAATCTAACATTGCACCCTTTTGTGCCGATAATAGCCATTTAGAGGACAGCAAGAGGCAGAAACGTGTATCAATAGAAACTGGAAGCTGACTTGCCTCATGGGCCAAAATGATGAAACATTACCCAACCTCTCCAATAAAGGTGTTGCAGCTGAAATTAAATATATTGTTCTCAGAACTGATTGCAAAGCCATGTCCTGTTTCATTTCTAGCATATTAAGAATTTCCCGCATTAGTCAAAAATAACCTAATAGGATTTACTGAGCAATATGACCTAGCAGGCAAAGCTCCTTGCAGGAGAATGTTAGCCTATCACTTTTCTTCAAGATAGAAAAGAATTTTTCCATGAGATATTCACCTTTCATCCTGGACTTTTATATGCTTGCTTATTCCTTCCCCCTTCCTCCGTTATGGCTCCATGTGTCTTGGGACGTCCACCTCGCTAAGGAGACCAATCTTTCTATGCCTCTGCTGTGATTGAGTTGGATGGCAGATCCAGGCATATCTAGCACTACATCTCTTGCACTCCTTTCACACAAAGGGAATTGTCAGAGATCGATCATGACAGTAAGCTGTCTATGGAGTTATGATGTGAATCCACACCAGAATGGTAGATTTTTCCCTGATCCTAAAACTCTTTTTGACTAGAAGAGAAAAAAAGACCCTAATTTTCATGGACATGGTTTCTACCATGTCTATTCATCACCAGAGCGCATATTTAGGAACCTACAGCCTGGGAAAGCAGGGTGACTCAGAGTACCTGCAGGACACCCTCAGCCTCCTCTCATCAAGAGTTCAGGGCCCCTGAAGTGCAATGTACATACTTATCAGAGGCTTCCTTGAGCTAGTCAACAGGAGTAGCAGACAGAAGGGTAAGTCTAATCGCTCCCTCTGAAAATGACATTACAGCCACAGGCATGAGACCTCCACACCTTTGAGATCTAAACGATCATGCTGATGAACTGAAGTTAGTTGCAAAGAGCGATTCCCATCTAAAGAGGATGTGGAGACTCCTTCTTGAATAAATCTCTACTGCTGTTTCTGTGTTATTTAACACTTACCCGTTCTGATGGAGGGACAGTGTTTCTGTGTTAAAACTAAGGATCTAAGATCAGAGATCCTTGTAATGAGGGTGAGGTGTTATATCCTATTAATTCCTAAGCTATAATGTGTTTTGTGGTGTTTTCAACACAAGCTCTCTTCAGCAACTTCATCCAGAAAAACAGAAGACTTTTCATTTGCTAGAGAAATGTGTCCACAGACTAGAGCTATACCATCTTCCAAGTGATAATAATGCAATACATTTTGCAAAAGAGAACAGGGAGAATTGACTTGGGACCTAATTACTGCAAGAAAAGACAATTTCCTTACAAACCAAAGAGTCTTACTAAGATACCTTGCCCAAGTATATCATAAATTGGTTGTGCCTGCTTTTTGTAAGCTTTTGCTGGTTTGGGAGTTTGGGATGGGTTTTTTTTTGGGGGGGTGGGGGTAGAGTTTAATATCCTGGCCTTAATAAGAAAGATCTAAATGGTTAGGGACATCTGTGTTTTATGTAATACTAGAACAGTATTAGTTGTCAGAGTTGGGAATGTCTTGATGAAAAAAATAAAAAAGAAACAGAGGGGCAAGAGCATTAAAGAACATTGTGTTTTGTGGCAACACCTCAGATTTCTGCAGGGGTTTTACTCTGCTTGTGAGGATGTTCCTCTGAATGCACTGGAGATAGTAGCACCAGCAGGAGCAGAAGTCAAGCTCTTTCCACCGTGAAAAGCAACAAAAATGTTCTTTTTCTAATGATTAAAGTGACTTTGGTGATTCTCAATATTTATATTTCATTTTAATTCATTTGTTGGCTTATGGACTCAGAATCACAAATCACAGAGTCCCTGAACACTGGGCTTCATATTTAACTTTTGGAATTAGCTGGAAGATGGATAAAAACACATTTGGCGAGATAGTTTCATTTCACTCAAATCATTCATCTAGGGTACATGGTTGAGAGGTCTAGACAAGTGATGGAGATCTTTTTTAATTTTTCATGCTTTTTTTTCTCTCATTTTATCCCAGAAGTATAAATGCAAAAGTAAACACTAATCAACATTGGGAAGATTTATGACAGTTCCTAAAGTGATACAGATGGATGAGTAAAATATAGTGAGTGAGAATATTGTACAACTACCAAGAACCTAGTATTAATTGAACTGTCATGGACTACTACTGCTACTGGATTACTTCTCCAACAGAGTGAATTCCTCAGATGATGGCAAGAGTTAAAAAAAACATTTGTTCTTTTAAGCTCCCTACGTTTGAGAGATCTAGCGCCACCAGCCCACAGATCTGCAAAGATAAACAGGTTTAAAGATATATATAAAGATCCTTCCATTCTGGAAATAGACAGAAGTTCAGAGAGTTCCAACTTACATTCGTGATTTACAAAATATTTACTTTATTCCTTCTTTTTAATATAGGCAATGAAGTTCCAAGGTGAGAATTTGCTTCTATCAAAAAAAGGGCTCCTAAAAATGATCAGAGTTCTTTTTGTTCATCTCATTGCCATACCATCTTCAAAAATACAGTCTTTGAAATATCTCAAACTCCATTTTATATACTTTCTTATTTGTTGCCATCATACAAGATCATTAAGTAAATCCAATCCTATCACAGAAGTAAATAAAGCAACAAATTAAGTATTTCAAATTGACTGAAACATTTTCATGGAGTGGAAGTCATGATAAATGCATGAACCACCCAGCCCAACTTCTTGTGACACTGGTAACTCAAGACAAAAGGACAATTCAGTAATAGTAAAATAAATTGAGTTTGTTTGGTATAATTTTTTACTTGGCAAATTATATTTGATGTTCTTTACTCAACAGTAAGCTATATATTAAACAGCAATAAATTGCTATGTTAGTGTGTATTCTCTCCTGCTGCTGAGGATGCTGAGCCTGGTATTGTTATTTCTTGTGTTTCATGAGTTGCATAATACATTTTATTAGGTAGTTCATGCTGTTTCATGCTGTTTCAACAATTGCATTATACAGTTTAATGCTATAATTCTTTTTTAAAAGATTTATCTCTTGAGATCTATATTTTGAGTGTTTGTCAGGTCAAGCTTTACTGAAAACCTATATAAAATATAGCTGCCCCAAACCACAGACAGGGAAAACATTTACTGCTACTTTACACCCCAATAGGTTGTAAAATGCCATGTTGTTGGCATCTGCATCAACTCCCTTTTGTATCTGGAACTTTCTGCAAAAAGTGTTTCTATAAGAAATATATATATGTATATATAAGAAAGACCCAGGCAACAAAGGGGAGGAGGATGATACAGCAGCATGTATATAAAATAGAACAGTTACAGTTCTTAGGCTTTTGGTGGGGGCAGTTTCTGTGGCATTGTAATGAGCAAAATGCATGATTCCCATGTGTCAGAGAAGAGCACATCCCTTCCTGTTACCATTTCTTCTCAATTAGCTGCCTGCAATGGCTTTCATGGCAGTCACCCTGAGCAGTAGCAGGTTGCATAGCAGTGGGGACCAGGCAGCCACCGTTATGCCTGTAAGGTTGTGATGGGCAGCTGGAGCCTTGATGCAACTGAATGTAAATCTGAACAGAAAAATAAGGATATTGTAGGATAATCAGTAACAAAGTCCCTCTCAAGTCGGTCACTGCTATATTGTCTTTCACAGTTTGGTCTCTTCTAGGTTAGGGAGCAAGGGAAGGAGGACTGCTGCTCTAGTATCATTTATTCTGGGAATGCAAAACCAAATTGTCCTGGACTATGACAGCCTTAGTCATCACAGAGTTACCATCATCTGCTTCCTGCTGACTCCAAACTCTTTCATTTAGCAATATTCTTGTGTTTCCAGGCAGGTGCTGAAGCAGAGGACATTTAGCTGCGCTCATACGTATTAATTTCTACTGTTAAACCCAAATTTCATTTCCTAGTCCACTTGAACCAAAAATTTAAATTCTTCTGTCTTCTCTTATCCTAATCCTCTTTTTACGAATGTCAAGACAACGACAAAATGTGCCGTCTTGCAGTCCTCTTCCTTTCTCCCTCTTGTAGTGCATAAATTAATGGCCATGTATGTATCTCTTAAATTTTTAATAAGATATTAAACTAGACAAATTATCATTTAAAGCCATCATTAAACAACAAATGAACATTTTAATAAGTGCAGCCAGTAATTTATGTTGGTGTGAATTGGTCCGGAGTCTTTATTGCATCAATAACTCCAGCTATTAACAATAGCAACCTGTCTCATACAGTCTGACATTTTCTGGCAGCAGAGGCCTAATGCTAGAAGTCTTGTGTTTCACTCTGCATACATTAAAAATTTGAAATAAGTGAGACAAAGCAAGACCATGTGCTTGAAAATGTAGATGAGAAGGTTTTTTTAAAAAATACATATCAAATTCAACAAGAAAAATCATGAAGACGGGCACCTCAGAGTGACAGGTATAGAGTGGTTGGGGGAATCTTCACTGTTTATACCAGGCTTCAGGGTATTAACTGTTAAATGCAATACCTGACTCATTAAACTAGCTCTTCCCTATGACATTGTGAAAATGAAAATCACCTAAATTTATTGGTATGCTCCAGCTGTGGCAGTCCAGCTATAAATCTATTTTAATGCTTAGAAATTGCTAATGAATCTGTCCCAGTTACTCCCTGTACAATACAACCGTTTTGCTGCACAGTTTCTTTAAAGATTTGTGACAAAAATTAAGGAACTTGAAAAGGATTTAGCAGCAATCAGCTCCCTACACACACACACTTTGGTAAGGACAGCATAGAGACAAGTGAGTCTTCAAAGCAGAGAAACAAGATTTGGTTTCAGCAGGTCTCTTTTCTGAGGTGGTACCCCTTCTGTGACAAAAAGAGAGCTGGAGACCTTTAAACAATAGGCTGAAAGTACCTCTAGTCATAAGTTGTAGTGATAAAGCTTGTGCTGTTAAGGATGACCACAATACTGCAAATTAAATCTTGAGTGGTAAAGAACATTGCTTCCTACCTTACAAGGCAGAAATTAAAGGTTTTCATGAAATCTCTCTCCAAGCAAAAGGAAACATAATAATCCTGTAAGTCCCAAGGGCTCTCTACCTATCTCTGAATGGAGAAGAACAAAAGACAAATACATGATATTTCTTTAGATAGAAGTGATAAGTGGCAAAATGAAGTTTGAGTGGCTTGAAAATAATGGAAAGAAAGTCTTGATTTAAGAAGAGTTAGAGGCCTTAGGGAGGCTTATAAAAAGGTTTAAATTTCCAGGTCCATCCAACTCAATTAATCTTTCAAGCATGAAGGATTTTAAAGAGCTCCAGGTGCAACTGTAATAAAGTTTTTGCTGCACTAATGATCTCCTGTAGAAATTATCTCTATATGGAGTAAGGTATACACAACAGAGTATCATACAGCTTCACTCCTCTGGGGAACCAAAAATGTATAATGTGACAGATAATTTATCAGTATCCCAAAATACTCTCATATTGAGATCAGGTTGAATATATACAACACTAAACTTCTTATGTAATCCTTGGATTAATTTAATTCCAGTTCGGGGTGGTTTTTTGCAACTTTGTTTTCCCCTTATTTATACCAGTGGGAGATCCGGATACTGAAAACTGATTGTGGCTCTCAGATATTGTGAGTTTCTGTGGTGTTCGTAAAGAACTCAGTTCTTTATGGAACTCAGTTTGCTCATGTTTTAGACACTATCAGTACATAAATGTAATATATTAATGGTAATCTGATGCCATTTCTTTCCCTCACATAAATTAATGTATTTCTGTGAGAAGTCTCTTCATTCTGTTTGGCTCCACTCATAAATTTTAATATGAGATGTGATATAGAGATTTATGTGAAATAACTAAGTGCTTTCAGTCTATTTCCAGTGCAAAGTGTCTGTGTCATAAACACAGTACCAAGTATCTTAAATTTTGACACACTTTGGGGTTGATCATGCTAGTTAAGGTTGATGCAGACTTCTTAGGGACAAGAATACGTGCTTTTTCCAGCACTCTTCCTTGGGAAGACAGGTAAAAGCACCTGGTGAAGACTGTACAGAGAGGGCGAGAAAGGCCATGCAGCAACAGCATAATGAACTAAATCCCTTTTGCTAGCTTATTGAAAAACCTTCATTCTTTGAAAAAGTTGGAGCAGACTATAGGGTTATACAAAGGACATAGATCTGCTTTGATGAAGGTGGGTGCATGCCTATGCATGAGCCATGTAAAAACCTGCAGTTTGGTTTACAAGTCTGAATATCTTTCCAGTCAGAAGAGAATAAGGGCTCCAGTGCTGTAAAAAGCCTAGAATAAATTTTTCTGTCCAGCCAAATTCTTTATTGCTTGAATCGTGCTGTCTCGTCTGGTGCTTGTCATAGTTACAAAACCATTTTCTAAGGAATAAATAAAAGACTTCTGTCTCACCTTTAGAGGACCAGAAGTCTTCCTTTAAACTATTTATGTCCTCTTCTTGCTCTGCAGTCTGCTGAGAAACGGAGCAGACACGTATAAATTTTAAAGAACATTTCACAAATACCTCACAACTTTTCAAAATTTTATTGTAAAAACCTGACATTTTTTAGCTGTTGACTTTACAAACACTTTTGTTTAACAATTGTTCTTCAGGATAGTGGCAAATATCCTAGCTGTTCTAGTCTTGTTCCAAGAACAGATAATAGACTTTCATGCTACTTTTTACATGTTCATTTACTTAGGGATTTTCAAAGAAAAGGAGTTGGTTATCATAATATTCTAAGCATATCCTGTCTTTATTCACTCTAAAAGATATTCTGCCTTTCTGAATGATAACTTCTCTTTCCAGAAAAGGACAACATGGTCATCATGGTAGATGTTATTGGTATAACACTCAGCTCTGGTAAAACTTGCAGTTTTTCCGTTTACGTGGCAGAAATTCATGATGATTGTTTTTGTTTGTGTATTTGCAAGTTGAAATAAACAACAATAATCACGGTAATAAATACTTAACTTTTGAAAGGAAAGTGTGAGGCTGCATATGGAAGGAAATAAGGAAATGCAAGTGTAAAGCTGGCAGTAATGGAGAATACCAATTTTGTTTTACAGAAGATTCCATATATATGAATTTTTGTAATGCTTTCCAAGGTCTGTATAATAGTAAAGAAGAATGTGCCAAATTTTGGATTTTGTTCCAGAAACTCGCGGAACTCATCAGTATGATCTGTTTCTTTTGGAGAATATCTATATTCTGTTTTTACTTCAACAAGCTACTTACTTTTCACCCTTTCAGAGAACCATTCATCTACTACATCTTAGAGATGTAGCAGAGAGTAGGTGAAGCTGTCTGTTTGAAGTTTTTTTTTCTGGGGTGGCAGTGGCTTGTTTTTACAGTCAATGTCTATTCATTGCAGGATGGGAGTAGATCAAGTGGTGTTCCTGAGCCCAAGCTTTGTGTGAGGAGGCCACCCCTCAGAAAGCAAGACACCTTCCCTCTGTCCCCAGCGTTACACATCCTACCTCTGTAGCTGCTTTCAGTGGGATGCAAATGTTTGCTACCATATAACAGCCTGCACTATTATTCCTGTGCAAAAGTGACCAGTGGCAAGGTCGCAATCTGAACCTTGGCATGCTTGTACTGCTCTGCCAGATTTGTTTTCCTAACTTGAGATGCAAAGTGACATCTTCCAGCAGCATCAGACTTGGAGGAGCTGAGGGGAAATAAACATTATTGAGAGTTTGGCAACCCTGACAAAGAGGCTGTTAAGACTGCATTAGGGGATGAAATAAAAGCTGTGTACTGTGATCCTAAGGAGCAGTCAAGGCTTGTGGCAAAGCTACAAAGACGGCTGAAAATTATCTCTTGTTTGAGGGTAGGGTTTTTAATCACATAAAAAAAAGAAGGCGGGGGGGGGAGGGGGGTGTCGCAGGGAAGACCAGGATGTGTTAGAGCAATTGACTGCTGTGTTTGAAAACCCATCTAAGAACAATGCAACTCTCTTTGGTGGTTAGTTATTCCATATTCCTCTATGATGACTGAGAATGTTGTCACAGGATTCTTACCGTGCTGGTTGTTTTCCGTCAATAACTTATTCCTGGATGATACTAGGATGAACTGTATTCTTTCAATAGTGTTTCCAGAGGCAAATCGCTGCCTAGGAGATCCTATTATATATTTTACAGTGTTGAAAAGTTAAGCATCAAGAAGACACTGCTGGTCTTCCTGACTTCTGAACCAATTCCTATCAAATAATGATAAAGTACTTTAATCTTGCTTTTATTATTAATTTATTTACCTCCACTAATTCATTTGCTTTCCTAAACTTCTGACTTTGTAGTGTCACTGTTTTTATATGCTGTGTATTTTTAATGACTAAATACTGATGCACAATATGTCATCTAAGTACATTTGAAATTATACCTAACAGTGGTACTGTGATATCCTCCTTCTTGAACTGGAAAATATTACACACTGAACTCTTTCTAGGTATAATACGGCAAATTTGACCCTGGACCCATTTACATTAAGTTTACAATTCAAAGCTTCCCTAAAACAGAAAGGAAGTCCAACAGTGCAGTGCAAACTGCATCTTCTTCTCAATGCCCTTATATTGTGGTTTGCAAAAATTTTTGCCAAATCTTATTTCACTGAAACTGAGGAATTATCAGTATGCTCATCTAAATACAGGATATAGCAGTTGTTTGTACTGGTTTTTGTAACAGCTTTTGCAAGCCTGATGAGGCTGAACAAGACAGGCAGTTTTACATCTAACAGGAATTCTTCAGTGTTATTATGCCACCAAACCTACACCTGAAATATGCCCATTTCTAGACCCATTTTGCAAGTTTCCTGCAACGTAACACTGCAGCAGTTTGCAATAAAAGATCTATCTCACTGTAACATCTGGCAATGCCTGAATGTGTTTTGGACAGAGAAACGTTTAAGTTGCAGGTAGTCTAGGGCTCACTCCTGGAGCCCTGCAATATCAGTATCTTAACATGGTTCTAAAATTAAAAACGTAGCTGCTCTATATTGTTAAAAGCTGTTTAATATATAAACTAACAGACAGTTTGAGGATGAAGAAGGACTTTTCCAGTTGTTGAAATGAGGAAGTTACTGTCCTGTGGATGCTTTCTACCACTCTGCTACCACGGGCCTCCCAAGGGCACATGGAGTGACACTGGACTGGTCCTGCCCCATCTGGGTCTGGAGGCGTGTGGGAGAAGGCAGTGCAGGCAGGAGAACTGATGATGTTTCCGCAAATCCACAGCCCCAGCTGTGTGGGGCAGCACTGTGTGCTGAGAGCCCCAGCACTGTGCTGCATATCCTGAATGGTGAGGGACAGGGCAAGGGCTGAGTACAGCCCCACTTTGGCAGCCTGGCCTGCCTGTCTCTTGCTGAAATATTGAAAAGGTCATGTTGTGCTTAGGTTATCGGTTCTGCAGAAATCAGATCTCAAGGCAGTGTTATAGTTTTCCCAGCTGAATTGCAAGCTTTGAGGGGAGTAAGTAGGACTTAGTTTGTGGATTTTAGTGGGTATTTTTGATGTTTGGTTTGCTTTTCTTTCTATGAATATAGGATTGGAAAATTTGTAAATGCCTTTATAAATTAATCTTTTCAATTTGGCCTTTTATACTGCTGCTGTAAAAAGGAAAGCCCCCAAGTGAGTCAGTAAATCATTAATGAAATTGAATAAGTTTGTGTGTGATAAACTGGTAAAATAGCTCCACTGATTAATTTATCCTCAGCTTTGCCATTAACATCAGCCAACACAGTAAATAACAGCTGAGCTAAAACTTTGAACAATATTGGCTTTCAGTGCAAAAGGAAGTTGCCAGCTGTGCTGAGTGATTTTTCTATAAGGCAGGTGTGGATACTACAAACAAGTAAATGGTTTCTTTGCCACCAGTGATGGTATATTTGTAACACACATTATTTTCTGATTACAATGAGGAACAGTAAAAGAAGAGATGCTCTGAAGGAACGAGGAATTGAAAGGGATGGCATTTGAACAAAATAATACTACATTAAGAACCAAAACATGCAATTACTCAATTAAAGGATGAAATCAGGAAGACTCTTGCTCTACTTGATTACAGATTAGGAGAAGGTTTGTTATACAAAGGGTTACCAGTCAAGACCTGTTGTTAGGATGGCAATTCTTCTGTCTGAATCCTTCTTGAAATCGAATCCTGAGCAAGATAACTGATTTCTAACCCAAACTTAACTTCAAGTGAGCATATTTCACTCAGTAACTTGACATTAAATGCAGACCTAAAAAAAGGGCCAAAATCTGCCTTTTGAAGGAAGAACCATCACAGATTACAAAGGAAAAACTTGTGTAGCAGCAGGGCTCTGTCACCTGGTAACACTGAAAGCTGTCACAGAGCTTGTTACAATCTTTTCATTTAAGGAAAATAATATTGTCCAGCTCAATAAAACGTATTCTCTGCTTTGTACTTTGCTTTGTACTGACTGTTACTATTTCCAGCCAAAAATTCATAGCAAATTTACAGTCATACCATTTAGTGTCAACACTGACCTCTTCTCTCTCCTTAATGTTTACCTCCTGATATATTTATAGAGTGCAATAGTATCTCCTCTCAGACTTCATTTTGTTAGGTGAAAAAAAAGATAAGCACTTCTATTCTCTTGTGTAAGACAGGCTTTTTATTCCCCTTTCAGTCTTCACAGTCACTCCATGCACCTGTTCCATATGGAGGAAATGACTGGATGGACAGATGAGGGGAGGGTAGCGGATGTTGTCTACTTGGACTTGAGCAAGATTTTTGACACTCTCCCACAACATCCTTATAGATAAGTTTAGGAAGTGCGGATTAGATGAATGGAAAGTGAGGTGGATTGAAAACTGGCTTAAAGACAGAGCTCAGAGGGTCATGATCAGTAGCACAGAATCTAATTGGAGGTCTGTAAGAAGTGGGGTCCCCCAAGGGTGAGTACTGGGTCCAGTCCTCTTCAATATATTCATCAATGATGTGGATGAAGGTATGGAATGTACCCTCATCAAGTTTGCCAGTGACAGAAAACTGGGAGGGTGGCTGACACAACAGAAGGCTGTGCCAGATTCCAGTGAGTCCTGGACAGGTTGGAGAGTTGGGCAGAGGCAAATCTGATTAAATGTAACAAGGACAAGTGTAGGGTGCTGCACCTGGTGAAGAATAACCCCTTGCACCCGTACAACTTGGAGAGCAGCTCTGAGGAAAAAGACCCGGGAGTCCTGGTGAACAACAGAATGACCATGAGACAGCAAAGTGCCCTTGTGACCAAGAAGGCCAATGGCATCCTGGGATGCATCAGGAAGATTGTGGCTACCAGGTCAAGGGAGATCATCCTCCCCTTCTACTCAATTCAAGAAGAACAGGGAACTTCTGGAGGGCGGAACTTCAGCAGAGGACCACAAACATGATTAGGGGCCTGGAGTATCTCTCTTACAAGAAAAGGTTGAGGGACTTGGATCTTTTTAGTCTAGAGAAGAGAAGACTGAGTGGGGATCAGATCAACACCTACGAATACTTAAAGGGTGGGTGTCAAGAGGAAGGGGCCAGTCTTTTTTTCAGTGGTGCCTGGTGAGAAGACAAGAGGAAATGGACACAAACTTGTGCATAAGAAGTTCCATTGAACATGAGGAGGAACTACTTTGAGAGTGGCAGAGCACTGAAACAAGCTACCAAGAGAGGTAGTAGAGTCTCTGTCTCTGGAGATATTCAAAACCATCCTGGACAAGTTTTTGTGCAACCTGTTCTAGGAGGACCTGAATTGATGGGGTGGTTGGACTGGATGATCTCCAGAAGTCCCTTCCAACACTGTATTATTTTGTGATTCTGTGATTCTTGAAAGTGAATAAGATCTGGTGTCAATAAGTTCTTAAAAAGTTACAAAAAAGCATTAAAATTTCTCTGTTCTAGGGAATACTTACTTTGCAGTCTAAGATTTCAAGCAGGCTTTTTGTAGAGCCATCAGAGCATGGCTCAAAGTTATTCTGTCATCCGCAGATCCACTGAACTTTATTTCTTCCCCTTTTACATCCAGTGAGTGATTGTTCAACTTATGGCAAAACTTCCCAATCTGCAAGTATGAATATCTGCACCTGGACTAGACACTGGAAGGAGGATTAAAGGAAACTGAGGTGTGTATGGTTAATGGCTATGAACACTTTTCTCAGCTTCTTTGTGACTTTGGTGACCTCCAATCCCCGGGGTATCTTCTTCCTCACTACCCTTTAGGGGCTGTCAAAATCAGATTCATCATCTGCCCAGGTAGAGAACTGGGAAGTGAACTCAGAAATACAACATGCAGAAGCTCTCCAGAGCTATTGAATTGCCCCACTGGAGTTCCCAGCTGACTTTCCGAGGGGTCTCCTGAGAATGTTATAGCACACAGACTGTACACAGCTGGTGAACTTCAGGAAGCAGGTACATTTCAGAGTACACTGTTCCTAGGACCATCCTGCAGAGTGATTTAGATATAACTATTAGAGGTCCCTTTGTGTTTGCCACTGAGAGTGGGATTTGGAGGAGATGTTGGCACTGTGAGCGACTACTTTCCTTTCAAACACCAATGAAGCAGCTCTTGAGATGCTGCTGAGCACAGTAATTAGGCCTGCCTCACTCATATGTACCCTGGGAACATCTGAAGTTCTTAGTCTTCAGTACTCCATGTCTCAAATACTGGAGTTGGAAAATCTACCTCCTGCTTAAAGCCTCTCAAAATTCAAAAGTTAAGTCTTTCTCTGAAACCCCAAATGATCAAAAACGTAAAGAGTCTTGATACAATTGTATAGCAAACACAGAGTAACAGGACCAAAATATAAGATATTGTGATTTTCTTCAAAACAAAGCTGAAGATTAAATCTACAAATCCTCAGATGCTTAAGTGCTAGGAAACTATTCATGTTTTCTATCAATTTAAACAAAATTAAACAACAGCACAGTTGATGAATATTTTTTGTGAAATGCAAATGAACAATCTCCACTATTATTTATATCATGTCTATATTTTCACCTCTCCTAGCATCACTTGCTAAGGTTTATAGTTCTGCTCCACAACACCTATGCTACACGTTAGGGTGAGTGTATTATTCTTTGTGGATCATTCTTTGAACTCCTATAATCCTATTGATGTGCATGACTCTGACTTAACTCATTTAGTATGGGTCTTTGAAATAGCATGCACATAACCATGTGCGTATGTATTAAAAAGAAGGGAAAAAAGGGAAAGGGAGATTAAGGATAAAGATGAGGGAGATAGCAGAGCTTAAAGATCAAGCCACAGCTGATAGCATTTAGTGATCATTACAGAGAAATAAATGTGCACTGGACTAAGAGTCACTAACCACACACAGGCAAAAAATACTGCAATGTTTTGCAGTGGCTTGCAAAATATTGCAGTTACAGCTTTCGGTTAACTGTGGTGTTATTATCTAAATGCACAATGGTATCATTGACACATTTTTCTGTTGCTGTTCATTAACAGCATAATGGCTTAACAGTAATGTCTCAATCTATAATTGCAAGTCTGAAATAATAAAAAAGTCACTAATAACATAGACTCTTAAATAGCAGTGTATTGAGGAAAATATAAAAGTAAGTAATATTTTTTTTCTTCCAGGAGGAGACTAGAAACAAACAAGGTATGTCACAGGTGTCAGTTTATCTCCTGTGTCGATGTCCACAAACAGCTGTAAAAGTCTTATATGCATATTGCATTAGTAAAGAGCAATTCAGTGACTGCTTATTGGCACTAAAGAAGGAAGAACACAAGGAAAGTTTGCAGTCACTATGGAAACTGCCTCTCTGGTTGCTGTGTTGGCACTGGCACATCTGTCAGGGACAGCAGCTGTTCTAGAGAAATCCTTCCAATGAAGCTCTTACTGAGACTTGTCTCTGGGACTGGGCCCAGGGCTGCAGGGTTTATTTCAATAAGAATCCGACAGCCTACACAAGCATGATTTTATTCTTCATTCTGCCCTTCCATGGCAACTCTTTTTCATTTTCAATATTTGAAGAACTTGCAGAGTAAAATACCTAGAGGGGTGACATGTAAATGTTTTCTACTGTGAGGTTCACAGCCTAGGTATTATGGCAAATGGAGAAAGAGTCCAGCTTTGGGAGAGTTTGGCATTTCTTCAGCCTGATATGTGGTTTGTTAAAAACCTTTTACTGCTGAATTTAGTGTCTTGGCAAAAAATATTTGTATGGTCATTTTTTCTCTTATGCTGCTTTATGCATGAGATGTCACCTTGTTTTCTTTATCAGTGCTCCAACACAGATTCATCAGTACAACATGCCTACTACATACATCAGCATATCAAAGCACCTTCTGGCATCAGCCTCAGAAGAACTGTTCTGTGAAACAGAACAGTTTTCCCCTCTGAAAGCAGAGGGCAGGCACCCCGCTAAGGGAAACCAGCCACCAGCAAAGGCACAGATACAGTTACAGCTTACATGTGAAGGCAGCATGGAATTTTCTTGAACCAAAGTCTCTTGTTAAGATAGTATTTGTCTTTAAATACACCAGTCAAACTGAAGTTTATTTTGTTCAGTTTGAAATGTATTACCTTAAATTACTTGGTCTTTAGAGCAATGAATAGACATATTGAAAGAAAACACATTCTCAGGTATAATTTTCTAGTGCCCATGAAATCCATGGGGATACTGAAACAAATGGTGAAACTTCATGAAACCCTGCTTACTCTGTAGATAGTAGCTCAATTTTTTGTTGTTGTTCTGGCAAACCTTTCAAAAGCTGACCATGATCTTTGCTTCCAGTGACAGTGGGCCGTGGTATGTTTTGTGTAATACAAACTCTTCACTGTTTGCAGTATCTTTCAAAAGAAAACCTTTTAAAAGAATATCCTGGGGTTGAAGGTAGGGTGCATAACATCCCTGTAGCAATGCAGCAATTGCTCATTAAAGAATGTAAGACTACAAAAACTTTAAATTTAAGCTGGTGCAAACAGCTGTCTTGACTGACACACTTATAATTTAATATAATTAATAGGTGAAAACAAGAGGAAAAAAGACTTATGCAACCAACTTACTCATCACAAACTTTCACAAAAAACTGTGTAGTTTCCCTTTTAAGAACTAGTGTTACATTACAATCTCTTCCATTATTTATCTATTAGAAATGTGTATTTTCATTGCTTGAGAAAGTACACGCCTAAGTTTCTAAAATAATGTGGCACATCCAAGAAACCAGATTGTTGAATTTTCTGATCCCTTCAGAAATGTACTTTTCTAATTGTTCTCTGAGTTAATATCGCAATATTTGTTTGGAAAGAAATTTCTAAACCTCTGCTTTTATGATTTAGATGACACCAGAATCCCGACTCTGCTATAACAAACAGTTACTTCTTACTTTTGTTTATGTATAATTGACCTCAGAGAGAAGACATGATTAATTTTGCAGCTAACAGTTTATGCAGTTAATGGTACATTTATATCAATGTACATACAAACAGCAGTGTTCTCATATTTAATCATTGAAAGCTACCAGGGTGGCATGTTTTGCAGTAGTTAGAAAGAATTCAGGCCTGAAGATTATTGTTGTTTGACAGCTAAATCTTTTTAAATGTTTTATCACATTTATTAGTGCTCTGAATTAAAATGAAAAGCCTAATTCTCTGGGAAATCACTGTCAAGGAAAAATAGGATGTGGAAAAAGATATCTTCTTATCTGCCAGAATACAACTTTTGTTATGGAAGAAAGGAAAAAGACAGGAGGTATGTTGTTTTTTGCTGAACATTTTAATCGCAAATATTAACATACAAGAAGTCTTTTTGGTGATATTTTGCCATTGTGATGGGAGGGGCTATTCAGATGACAAACTTCATAAAGAAAGACTGTTTCTGTTAAATGAAGTTAGTCTGAAAAGATCTTAAAAGTTTAATTACCGTGTTCAATATCTGTAGGGGTTGCCTTACTGTAAGTGGAATTACTAAGTTAGCAAGACCTTAATGTTTAAATTCCATTTCTCCACAGTTCTGGACCTGCATTTTGTATTGAAACACTCAGCAAACACATTACTGGGCTGGACCACAAACACACACAAATGTAGTTCTGATGAGTTTATTTAGCAGTGGAATGACATCAAGATCTGAGCTGCTGCAGGGCATGGTCACACTTCACTCTCAGGAGCAAGTACTGCCAAAGGAGGTTCAAAGAGCCATGTTTACGAGCATGAAACAAGTTCCCTACTGATTTCAGTACCTGACATTACATAGATATACAAACTCAGTGCAAATTTTCCCATCTGTCCCTCTTACTTGCTATCTGCAGCAGCACAAGTACCATACTCCCTTCTCCCAAAGTGCTAGCAGCCCTACTGTATGACAGTAACGGGGACAATGCAGGGACAGGTGAGGAGAAAATAAAAGCCATATCTTAAACTTTCTTACTTATCACAATACACTGTGGCAGTACTGGAGTGTGCAATTGTTCCCTGACGTGAATTGCCTCAGGTAGACACAGATGAATGTCAGAGAGAGTAGTTTGGCTTCCCAAAGCTATACAAACAAGTGAATGTTGCAGGTATGGGTTTGACTCAGGAGACTCTGGACTGCCTGTTTCTTGTGGACAGTGTTGTGCTCTTCTCTATGCTGGCAGGTACAGCTGGCTTCAATTTTTACTTTACTTTTATGCAAAAACATTATTTTACTGTTGTGCAGTATTAGAACCATTCAAAATGTTTGGAATATATGTCCAGCTCAGCGGGCTTTTTACAGAAGGTGAAATTAGTCACTGGAGTTAGGTCTCTGCAAACACTCACTACTGGAGAACCAAAGGACTGTAAAGGGTGTTGTATCCTTTCTGATACCAGCATTTTCTGGAATTGCTACTCAAAGGAATGAAAATGTCCCAAAGCACAGAAGTACATTTCTTGAGAAAGACTGGAAGTAATTTGGTTGCAGAACTTGAGAGATGCTGAAGGAATTAAGTTGCCCAGAAGGAATTGACTTACCAGATTTTGCAGATCCTTGGGAATAGAGGAAATTAGCTTTCACCCAATTGAATCATCATGTTACACCATCCCCTTTCCTTCATTCAGTTTACCTTCAGGACTCCTCAGAATCACTATAATAGTCATTTTCTGATTAGTTTCATTACAGTCTAAAAACTCTTATTATTACACACATAAATGTCCTCTCCTTTAGATTGCTTGCTCAGTTTCTCCGTTGCTCAATCATTAAGTAACTGTGGCAAGTCTTACCAGCACATTATCACATCCAGTGCCACCTTTCTGTCTGTACCTTACAAAAAGCTGTATTTCAGATTGCATTTTGACTCAATGGATTGACATCTTACCTTGAAATCCACTTGGTTCTGGCCCCTTTTTGCGAGATTTTTCATTACATATGTATTGTTTACCAGCTCTATGGCTTTTGTTATAACGGTTTTCCCATTGTGTTAAACACACTGGTGTTCCCTGGTTTCTCATCGGTTCTTCTTACTTCTCAACAGTAAGACTGTTCCTGTCAGGTAGATCTTTACTCTGATTTTCTTCCTGTTTTATTTTTCCTTCAAGTTTACTATTTCTCCACACTGAGTATCTTTGGGCACCAATTTAGAGTAGATAATGAACTGTCCTTTTCTTCCTGCTGAGGGTTGTATAAACCTTCACCCTCGTGACATCTGCCAGTTAGAATATGTTTAATGGAGTTGGATTTTTTTTTTTTCTCAATAGCACTTAGACTGTAAAGTACCAGCAAAGACATTAACTTACAGCTGCTGATAGCAGTGAAAACACTAAAAGGGTACCGTGTCCAGCTTGCTGTCGACAATTCAAAAGGGTTGTTAAAAAGCTGCAGAAGATTCAGATAAAATATGTAAGAATAAACAGAGGTCTGAAAGCTATGCTTTATAGGAAATAGTGTGAAATGTTCAATTTGCATAGACAGTAAAGAGTTGAAGGTATACGCTGAAATTAGGGCCAGCAGGAACAATTAAGACATGCTGTTTGATTTATGTATTCAGAAGATATTCAAGTTGCCCAGCTTCCTAAAATCAAGTCCAAAGACTTTTTCTAGCTAAGCCAGGTAGTTCAGTCTTCAAAAGGTGTTTGTTACAGGTAGTGAATAAATGAGTCTGATTTATGATCAACGTCTCTGAAATGGTAAGGAAACAGTCAGATAACTTAAACCAAAATGATTCCAATAGATAAGCCATATCTTCTGGTGCACCAGGAGGCCAAGAAATATAATAAATGAATCTCATACTACAACACCATGACAAGGAGAGTAAGTGCTGTCCAACTTGTTAGACTTGAGTATGTGAGGAGACACACCGACGACATGAATTTTCTCCAGAGTAGTGACCTAAGTGCTCTGATTTTTGGTCCAGATGTTGCCAATCACAGATGATTCAGAGGAAGATGAGAAAACAAATAAACAAAAACAGCAGGAAATTTCTTCCTGACCCCCTGTAAGTAGCTAATTGAAACCCTTAGACTCTGATTAACATAATTAGGTTAAAGCTTAAGCATTATGAGAGTACTGAGATAACAGAAGGTATTCTGAAGCCAGGGTAAAAACAAAAAAAAAAAAAAAGAAGTGGGATGAAGAGACAGAAATAGAATGAGATTTCTTAGTTCATAAAGAAATTTGTATTTATTGACAGTTAGAAAGAACAACTATGTAGAGGGACTGTTTTGAAGCCAAAAGTATCTCTGTGAAGTTGCAAACAAAGTCCACATATAAAAAATATAGTCTATACCACTCAAAACTCTTTATTGATAAACATTTTCAGTTTATTTTAGAGTTGAATTTTTCTGACTTCTACCGCTGGAAACTGATTCTTGCAATACCAATAATGGCAATGTTGCAAAACGTCTTTTATCCAGCATTTGCAGCCTGTATCATGGGAAGATTCATCAGGTCTCTCAACCTGTTTTTTAATGCACAGAATAAAACAAACTCCTTCAACAAGACTGTGAGCTCAACAAGGCTGATTTGCGAGCTCTGTCATCACATTTGCGGCTTTTCATTTTAAATCTTCTCTTCATATGTTTACATCTTTCAAGTTGTGGTTACCAGAGCTGGATAAATGTAACAGCTATGATTTAATGGAAGACTACATTTGTCCATGCTGGGATAAGGAATTTTTTACCAGTTACTGCCAGTCTACCATGTAAGGGTGTAATGAGGATTACATAGCTGCAAAAATAGGAAAAATCATACTGGATGCTTGCTAGGAATGATGATATTTAAGCATTGCAACAATTTAGTTTATATTATAATAAGTTCTTCATCAGCAAAAATGTTGCAGTCAAGGTTGAACGTGTGTCTCGATAGTGCACTGTAGTTCTGACTGTACTATGGAAGAGGTCAACCCACAATAGATAGCAGTGGACTTTTCTGGCTTTATAACCTGTGAGGCAAAACCTACAGGACCCTGTACCACTCTGCACTGATGGCAGCCCTGCAACACAGAAGCACAACAAAATCTCTTGGCCTGTGGTTGACAAAGGAAGTTGAGGTGCACTTCTAGATGAAGGGCAGCCCCTCTCCTTTTCTGCTTTCTTGTAGACACATTTTCAACATTTTTATCTGTGGGTCTGCCAAATTCTGTAAAAAATTGTCATAGCTGGACCTGTGTAAGCAAGGCAAAGGCCTATCTCCATTTTTTTATGAAGGTGTCCTGACTGATTTATCATCACTCTGGGCACTGCAGATGAAAAACTAAATGAGGTGTTATCAAGAAATTGAAAGGAAACTAGAAGACATACTAGTTAGTGTTTCACAGAAAGTTTATTGACGTGATGAATATAAATGAAAGCTATTAGCCTTAAAGCAAATTATGTTCCAATTGCAATCTGCGTGCTTTCTTTGCATGTCACTGCAGCCAGAGCTGTCACCCAAGCTTACTGCTAGATAGGATCATTTTAAAACAGTTTTGCTTGAATAGGAATCTAATTTGTGTAAGGAGGACAAAGCTGACATACTAGGAAATGTTGTGGTGAGATATTAGTTTCCCATGGGCAACAGGGACTTGCAAACATTGAGAAGATACATGCTTCAGAGAGGCCCAGACATTTGGACACTTCTTTTTTCTCTACTTGAAGATATACAATGGGCATATTTCCCTCTCGGTTCTCTTCCATTTCTAAAACAAAAGTAATTATTATTGTTTTTTCCCCTAGTGCTCTCAATTCCACATTTCCTCTCTCAAGGAGGAATTCAACCCTCAATTCATCTTTTCTCCCTCAATAGCAGGGTAAATGAGACTACCTGTCCCACTTTGGTGCTGTTTTCTTTGGTTATCTGAGCAGTGCATATCCCATGGTGGCCCTCTCTATTCTCCTCACAGCCAGTGATGCACCCTCCTTTCTATTCTGCACAGAATCAAACTCCATAGAGGACCATTTTCTTATAAATATCTTTCCTTTAGGCTTGGCCTAAGTTGATTTGATGCAGGTCTTTTTTCCCTCTGTGTTGAGTGCTGGCTGTGCTAAAATATCATATCATTGCAGAGCTAGAAGCTGGAGCAAATCAAGTAGCCACCTTGCAACAGAACAGACACTAGAAAGTCTTCTACTCCCGAAGGCTTGTGCAGGCAGGACACCACAAGTACTTGTGTTCCTTACGCAGGAGACTCCTTCACTTATTTCTCAGTTATTTGACTGAATCAATAGGCATTGGTTTTAGGGTGTTGGGGGTTGAGGTTTTTTTGTTGATCCAAAACCTGCTTTCCCCCATTTAGGAGGTTTTCTTTAGAATATTGTAGTAGGAAGCCACAGAGGCCTGGCAGAACTGAGTCAGGCTTTCCAAGTATGTTAATTCAATAAGTTCAGAAGATTTGTGATAGTAGAAAATGAGAGAGATGTGTGGATTATTGTTATAAAGTTGAATATTACATATTTTGACTTATTTAAATTTAACAAACCCCAGAAAGCACTTTTAGTGTTTACTTTTTCCTCGTTTGATTCTAATTAACCTTTCCCATGATTCAGATGTCTGACAAATGTGGAGGGCTGCAGGGCTAAGTGCTTTTTCCGATGATTGACTTTAATTAAGCTTGCTCTGGGCTTGAAACCCTTGTAAAGTTAGAGAACTTTATTTTAATTGCCTTCTGCCGGATTTACTTATGCTAGACAAATATTATAAATCAAATACTACCACTATTAGAAGAACGAAGAACTGACTTACAAAGTAGTAGTCTGCCATGGCGAAATGCATTACACTAAACCTGACTAGAAGGTGCTATAGTGGGAGAAAGATGACTGATTTCATAAAGGCAACTTTTGGAGCATTAACAGCATTTCCTTTTCTGATGGGCAGATACCTTACAACACCAACTTTCAAACTAGTGTTACTCTTCTCCAGTTTCAGCAGTAATAAGTCATATTCATTCATACTAGATATTACTAAGTGGATACTCCAAGAACTTACTTCATGCTTTGGGCTGCTCACTGGGTCTCTGTTGCAGGTGTTGGAATGAGTCAGTTCAATCTTAATTAGGGGACTTTGTAACCTAAATCACATGGCATTTCTACTTCCTATGATTCTGTCCTGAAAAAGTAATCAGGAGAAACAGGCAAACAGAAAGGTACCAATATTTGTACAATTAAAAATACTGATTTTATTATTTGAAACATTGCAAGCAGACGTGTTCCAGCAGGTTTTTACAGAAATAAATGGAAGATCACCCATAACTTTTACAAGCAAATGTTTGTAAGGTGGGATTTTTTTTCAGTACTTCCTGTCAAATGATAGGATTTTAAGTCAAAATTCTGTCAGCTTGTGGATGGGGAACACCCTCACTATGCAAAAAACCAACAAATCTTATTTTCATTCCATATTGCATTGCTACAAACTAAACTGTGAGATAGGCATCCTGAGTTGCACATAGGCAACCTACCACGTATTTTTGCTCCTTTTCCATCATAACCAATATATCATCATATGGTATATTGTCAAGGGTCAACTGGACTATATTTACCTAGTTATACTTCTCCTGTACAATCTCCTCATACTTAATTGGAAAGGTGTAGCTGTTATGCCAGAATGCCATCCTGAGAAAACCTTTTGCACTTGCTTTGGGTAAAAGTGCTTCTCCTTAAAATAAATAATTCTGGGGTGCTTTTACTGGAAGGAAGCCAAACAAAACCGCCTTTGTGCTTTGTTACAGTATAGCAGTGCTCTTGAAATAAGGGTCAACCTCTTCCTTCAGTAGCCAACATCCTGAAAAGAGATGTCAGCAGAGGTTAACCATAGTGTCTCACTTTTGATGGCTTTATGTTTCCTTCCATTTTTGGCTCCCTTTTCTAACACAATGCAGAGTGCTGTAAATTGTAATCAAAATTATTACAAATGTGGCTTAGATCAAGCTATTTCCCCAAACAGAATGCTTGCATCTAGGCCTACAAACAGTGCAAGTAAATGCCTAAATATTTAATGATATTATATTAATATGATTAATAGGTACATAAATATGCATATGCATCTCTATGTTTATGTATGTAACTATTGAAAACAACTATTTAACTGAATACAGATCCTGCATGAAGAAGTAGACTGGTGGCTCTGTTAGCTCTATTTATCCAGCTAATGTGTATTGCCAAAGCTGCTGCAGCAAAAGGGTCTCCATGGGGATCACCTTTGGCTTAGAAAGAATAATTACGTTTCTGTACCCTGTTGATACTCAGCTTCCAGGAGTGCTAATGAAAACACTGTATCAAGGTGGCAACTTTCAAACCCCAGCAAGAGAAGCCAACCTAAAATGTGGTGCCAGAGCCTGTACAAACCTGTTAAGCCAAGAAGACAACTGTTAGCTTTCGTGGAGCCTGCAAGGAGAGTTTGACATATTTAGCAATCCTGTTGGAGGACTCCAGAGCGTTTTCGAGGTAAGCAAAGATACATGGTGAGAGATGCACGGTGTGGGCTTCCACACTTGGTGCAAAAAGCCATTTGTTTTAAAATAATCAGAGCCCTCTAAATAGCAGAGTATTCTTTAAAAAATGGAGATATAAAATATTTGACGTACTGTGACTTCTTTATGCTCGTGTGTCTTTGTTTAGTCACAATCACATTTATTCATGGGAAAAAAATCTACAGCCATTTCCTAGTTTTAATTAATTCTATTTTACATCCTGACACTTTAACTTGCTCTTGATCAGCTTCTAAGTGATCTGTTTGACGTGTCTATCTTTAATTCAGAGTAATTGACAAATCAGTTTGCAACTTATCAGAAATGTGAAGAATAACTCCAGCCAGAAAGAGCTATTTTTCTTTGAGAGTGAAAGTAAGTTATTACAAAGGGCCTGTGAGATTTAAGAAAAATGGTAATGTCATCTGAAATTTCTGAGTGGGAGACCCCCTTCAGATTTCTAGCAAGAATTTTAAGTAATTTCTCCATTCCATAAACATTACAGTGATGTGACTTGAATGAAAAATGTTGCCTACATTCTATTGCCTTATTTATTCCAAGATGAAAGCTCTGCAATCTATTACAATCTATCATATATGTTTCTTTAGTGGAGAAGTTTTCGATGCCATGCTTTTACTGGGTGAGAGTGTTAACAGTTGGCATTGCTCGTCAATGACACTTGTAATTATAAACTAAACAGTAATGCCTGCCTCAAAATTTCTTTGACATATTTTTTAAAAACTCTCTGTAATAATTATAATAACTGTATAAAGTGCTTATTTTCTCAGCTTGTTCACTGTATCCTAGGTAGGGTCACATTTCCTCCCTCTTGAGTCATTGTCATTTGTGTGTATCTCTTTTGCCAGTTGCTAACAGTGGGAGAAAGGACCCTACGCAGAAAGGTCCTTTTCTAAAACTGATTAGAATACAACCTATACACATTTATGTTTCTTCTTCTGGCTCTGGGAAATTAAACTAGAGTTGCAGCTGCATGAAACAATTTAATAATTTGTAAGTTTACAAAAAAAGGCAGATTAAGACAATTTCGCATTTTAGTGAAGCTGGAAGAAAACTGATGTGAGGTTTTGTTACAGAAATTGAGGAAATACTTCCTGGGAGCCAAATTTACATCATATATTATCATGGCTTTTAACAAAAAAAACAAAAAAAACAAAAAAAAAAAAAGTTTTCAATTTGAAATTCACTATTTCCTTTAAGATTATTTTAAAAAAGCACTAAACCAAAACAAAATATCTGTGGCACGAAGACTTAACACTGAAGATTTCTCAAAACTATATTTTCCTTCACATTTTGATTGGGACACTGAGCAGAAAATTGATTAATCATACAGAAGCTCTCTCATGGGCGGGATTTGGTTATTTTCAGGGTCATGAGCATTGATTAAACTATGAAACCAGAAAGTCTGCCCAGTGAGAGCACATAAAGTGGTATTTTTAAAGACTGAACAGAGAAAAGTACGTAGGGACTATGACCAATGGCGTAGCCACAGTGTATTCATTACCAAACTGGTAGACACCAAGAATATAGACAGAGAATGATTCCCTGTGGCACTCACAGTTTGACTTACAGATAATTAGAGGTCAGGGGGACTGGTACCACTTCCCTCAACTCCAGTAAGGACCGACCACACTTCCTCCCTCAACATGGGCTATCCCTTCTTCTTTTGATCCTTTTTGATCCTTGCTGCAAAGTCAGCTGTACCCTGCCACACCTTCTGCCAGCGCCCCATTGCTTATCAGAGCACAGCACTATTTAGTCTATGACATGCACTACTTGAAAAAGCCAGACAAGCTGCAGTAAGAATTATGGGGCACAGGGGCACTATAATATTTCTGTGAAGAGAGACAAAACTCAATCCCTCATGCCCCAAGACCTCATGTTTGTCTTTCATTTGTGTTACGTGTGGCTAGATTGATCCTTCCTTTCCAGGAAAAACAAACAAACAAACAAACAAGCAAACAAACAAAAAAGAAGGTAGAAAACACACTGAAAATAATTCAGGAGCATACAAGAAAACCTGCTGAAGGGGGACATGATGTGCTTTTATTTATATGGGCTGGGATTTTTCTAAAATTTCTTTCTGAAAGCAGCAATTATTTGACAAAGTGCAAAAAAGTGATTTTGTTTAAAGCATTTCCTTGTCCCTGCATTCATGGGTTAAAAGAATACTGGTTGTTGCTATGACTTGGCTCATATCAAACTTACCTTCATAAAGTAACTTGCCATATTGCTGCAGCTGGCTGGGTAACGTCTGCTCCTGTGTTTGCTATTACCAAGCAGAGGCCTGCCAAATTATTCAAAAGTGTGTTGCAGTCCCAGCACCTCTTATTTTTCCTTGTGCTCCTTGCTCCCATTTCTTTCATGTTGTTCTGGTACACAGCAATATAATGAAGAACTTACATAACTAATTAAAGCAGATGTATTTTTAATACAGACTTTGGGATAGATTTTTTTTTTAAATTTTTTTGAAATTTAACAAAAGAAATTCTCAAGTGTATCTCAACACTATAAAAAAATATTTGATTTATTTGTTTTGGCTTTGGGGAGGGCTGTTATGCGAATTTTCCCAAAGATTTAAGGTCTTTTCTTGGGTTACCCAATGTAGATAACTCGTGACTATTTAAGCATGTCAGATCAGAAGCAAAGGTGTAACTAATGTAGCAACCAAAGCATCTCAAAAATTGACAGATTGCCTCTGCAGGATTTTATAATTTGTTTTACTCAAACTTTATTAAGATGTAAGTACAACTTAATTTTTATCACAAAGTGTATAAATTTAGTGGTTTCTAGCCAAAAAATGGGACATTGAAGGAGAGCTCATTGAAATCATTGAAAAGACTCAAGCTGGCTCCACTGATCATGAATGAATATTAAAGATCACATAGACATCCTATTGTGATTAGTTGTTTTAATTTAAAGGTTTGTAATTAACATCTGAAGATTTACCATGAATACAGGGAAGAAGAGTTAAGAAAAATAGGAAAAAATATTTGTGATATTAATTAAGGGTTCTGTTAGTCTGAGGCAGAAAGTGGAAGAAGGAAAGAGCTGAAAATTTTCTTTTTTTTTTTTCTTTTTTTTTTTACAAGAAATCTTGAGTAAAAACCTTCAGTTCCTGATTATTTGATTTTTCAGCTTGGATGGTTGATAGTTTCTTTGCCAGTCTTCATATTTCCTTTCTTTCTTCTTCTTGATTTCTTTTCTCCCTCTTTGTCTCAGAGGAGTTTGGAAGGAAATAATAAAGAAGACAAAGAAAAGGTAAGCTACATTTGAGGATCAGATTTCACAATCAAAGAGAAAAGTCAATAAATTCCCCCCACCCCCCAAGGAAATATTTATTTTGAGAGAAATTTTCCACAATCATTACCAAAATAAAAGGTCATTATTATCGATAGCAGTGGAAGCAATGGTATTTGAAGAAAAATCTCTCTCCCTAGTCACTTGTTTAGAAGATAATGTTCTACAAAATATCAAAAGCTGAATTTAAAGAACAGTAAATATGCTTATTTTTGAGGAGCCATGTTCAGAGAAAGAGCTCTTTTGGTTTTTTATGTATTCAAAATGTTCATCTGAATTGGAAAGCTTGGTCTCAAATTGCCACTTTGCCATAAAATATACATTTTAGACTGCACATTTTCAGATTTGGCAGACTGTCACCAAGATGAACTTCTCCTCCCTTCTTTTAAACCCATAAATACTGCTCTGCACGTTCTTTTCATCTGGAGCAATGAGTCTCTTGCTCAGAAATGTCTAGTCACGGGGAAAAAGTTGGGATGAGATTATCTTGCAAGAGTCTACCTCAACCTTGGACTGTTCAGTATTGACTGGTGATGTGTGAGGACTTCAACACTCTTTTCTCTATACAAATTATTTTGGCAGTGCTTAGCAAGGATTTCCACTTTTAGATTACAGAGTTGTCTTTTCTGTGGCCTACGGTTGTCTAAACTTGGAAATAGAAAGTGACTGAGCAATGGGGGTTCTGTAATTAGTCTCCACATACATGTGTGTATATATGCGAAGCTCCCACACGCAGACACAGAAGAAGAAACCCTGAAGTTTCAGGTACTTTTTTCTTGTGAAATAGCTGCAGGGTGACTGAGATGAATCAAATGGCTTGAAAGAACAAAAGTGCAGGGAAATAGGTTCAGCAGTAAGCCCAGTGATTTATGAGCAATGTGAAGGATTTACCACATTCTTGTATCGGTTCACATGATAAATTTGCTTTGGTCACTGCCTTCTGACTCACCATGAAAACTAATTTGCAAACCTGGGATATCTGAATTGTAAATTATTCTGTTTATTATTCATGATGAGTAGAAAATCATATTAACATTCCTTTTTTATTTTTCATTTAATATTTGAGATTGATTGAAAATGAAAGCTGTTAAGGTAAGTCTTTGAGTTGTACAAAACTTGGCATATGTAATTTTCTTCTGTTCAGTGTACCCGACATTGTCTTTCAGTCTTCTCTCATTTGAACTGTTCTTTTTTACCCAGCTCTTCAAATACACAGCAGTCTGATTTCTGAAACCGAGAAACACTTTGAATTCTTGTAAATTCTGGGTTTTCTCTGCCCGGCTACAACTACAGTTTCTTCATAGTTTATGTAGCTAAACATTGGGTTTTTCTCTCTCTTTTTTTTTTTTTTATTTCTCTCTCTCTTTTTTTTTTTTTTTTTTTTCTTTTCTGTTCTCATGCTTCTACCTTTACTCTCTGCTGTTCCTTGAACAGTGAAAGGTGTTCTCATTAGCACCAAGTGAGGAAAAAATGTACAGCGACATGATTCAGAAAGGCCATTCAGATTTCTCTGAAAAGTTTTGGGAAATCTGTAGCAGGAACACGTATGTCACCTCCTGCCATATGTATAAATTGCTTCAACTCGTTTCCTAGTTGCAGTGTGAGTTGGATTTCTAAGGAGTGGGTTTTAATTTTTAGTTATTATTTTAAAGGTCAGCCAGCCCAGACAAGCAGCATACCAATGATATGAGTTAATCATTTAGCCATCAGAAGATAACAGTGTTAACTCACATGAAATACAGGGACTGCATCACGCTGACAGTCATTTTCCTTGGGAAAGCAGTATTAAATTTTCATGTGGGTCCAGCGACTGTGGTCAAGAAGTTGAGTGGAATGTGAACTTTCAAGCATGTAAAATACTCCGCAGAAATTTCCTGTGATATTTCACATGCTTGTGGTAAAAGCAAAGTACTTTGCACATCCTTAAGGGACAGCAGCCTTTGTTTACAAGTGCATAATGGTGAATTGTAACAGCAACTTCACAAGTAGCTTTGCTCCTGATTACTTGTTTTTCTACCTGTATTCTAAGAAGACAGGCAGAAATAGCTCAATACCTGCCACCACCTGGGAGGAAAGGGTTAGGTAGACACTGGCATTTTGTGAATGCATGGACAAAAGTGAATTGAACCTCCTAAATCCCACAGCTCTTGCAAAAGTAACTATGAATTACTTACTTTCATGTTCTTTCTGCTTCAGGAGCCAGTCCAAAAAACTGGGAATGTACATCTTCATGCATTAATAGCACATTGCCTTTTTGATGAATCAAAGTTGCTTTGGTCACGATTTTAAAAATTGACTAAGCAACCCTGTTTTCAGAAAGTGCCAAGTACTGACTCTGAAAAACAGGCGAAGTAAGGTATTTGAAGCAACAGATATCCAGAATGAGACACAGGGAATTCCTGATCACCTCTGAAAGTCTTGGCTAGTTTTCCAGAGCGACTTGAGAATGTTATGTGGCATTTATGTTTGTAATACAGGGCATCACACAATTCCTAGTCGTTTGCCTGTCTGCTGCCCACTGCTCCAGTAGTGAAACTCATTCCTTGGACAGGGCTGTCAGCAATAGTGACATTGTTTCCTGCTAAAATAACAGCTTTAATACCTAGCTGAGGTTTCACAAGAGCCCATTGAGTTGCCTGGCATTTACATTCCTGGCCGGTCCTGACAAGACTAAAGCCATTTCTCTTTTCTGGGGCAATAATAATGACTTTGCTTGCAATTCAGACAAATTGATGGTCTACAATTGAGATGCCCAAAGGAAGGGCATAAGGATCATGACAGAAAAATTGCCAGAGCTGACAAAAACCCTTTCAGGCATGATGATTTTAAGGAGACACATTTAGAAGGGAGGTTTAGACTATGGTGAAAAGAGAATACAGTGCTAAAAAAAGTGAAAAAGGAATCCAGAACGCTGCATGACAACGCAGATCTGTGTAAAGGGCACCAGTGAATAATTCCAGGTATAAACTGATATTGAGTAAGCACAAACTGGAGAACTAGAGCTTTCTTTAAGGATGTGCTTTCATGTATGGCTGGAAAGGCTTTGTTTCATGTCTGTCCTATGGTGATCACCTGTTCATCAAAAGACTTGCTCAAAATCCGTCTCCCTGTCTGGACTGGCACAACAGTTTGACCACAGGCAAGAGCGTGTGCAGTGAACACTGCAGCGAATAGAGCTCCTCGTGTTTCCCACCAAAGAGTACTCAGCTGATTCACCTTGAACTTCTGCCAGGGACCCATGGGGAACAGTAACCCCTCTGTGATCAATTCCAATGAGAGTGGTAGCTTTACTATACCATGATCTTCCACACCAGCAAGGAGGCTTATCTGTGATGGAAAGAATGACCTGAAGGAACAGAGAGAGAAAAATGGAAAATATGAACCAGCTGTGAAGGGAAGTGTTTAAAAATTGTGGAAGGACACCATCAAATTACTAAGACTTGCTATTGTATGTATCATAAAACTGTAACAATACAGACAGGACTTCTATCTGCTAAAAAAGAAAAATACTGTCTATATTGGTTATAATTAAGGAAAAGTAAAAACCACACAACAACCTAGGCAATTCAAGCATCTTATAAGCTTTGATAAACAGCTTCTGTACAGCTTGTGGAAACACAGATTAAATTTGAAAATGCTATTCTCTCCAGTGGACAAATGTTCAACTGCTGAAGTCAAGAGACAATCAAGGATACTGAAGGGTTGTGAGCGAAGATGCACATGATAACATGTTGAGGACATCATATCACTCTCACTGACTCAGTGCCAGAAACTTCTTTTTGACAAGGTTGCATTGCATCTGGAGAAATATAAAGGAAGTACTTTACCCAGTCAGTCTTTCCTGGGACATGGCACGCTCATGGGAGGACACACAGTTTGGATATTTGAGTTCGTCACAGATTGAAGTTGACCTGATGTTACCTCGATGGTTTCCATAGCTTTAGTCACTCTGTACAACAAAAGACTCACTAAAAATTTGGATCCTGAATGTCAGGCTATCCTTTTCTTCCTCAAACTCTACCCGTGCACAGAGGACAACCCTACAGCCACAGAATTTCTGCAGTACAGGGAAAATGTTCAATCCAGGAACCAATTTGAGGCCCAAAAGCTACTTCTCTGTTGTAGTGGAAAAGTTTATATCCTTCCTATATGCTTAATAGTATGATGTGAACCTGGTAGTACTCTTTCCTTAATAATATTCCATAGGGTAGACTATTAAAATACTTATAGGAATAATTAAAGTTTCAGTTACTTCTCCTAGTTTATGCTTTTGCATGTTTTTAGTTTTGGGAGCTGCAAATAGTTAAATCATCTCTCACTTCAGTTTCCAGTCTTGTCTGTGTGCTTTGCAGTAGGCATTGAGGCTGACAAATAGCTCTGAAAAAGTGGAGGAGGAGTTTAATTTACTAATGATTATTTTAAAAATACTTATGTGTTGGGATACAAGGGGAAAAAAGTCATGAAAATGTTCTCATATGTCTTGGTATGGCTGAAGCCCTCTCTTAATAAGCCCTAGATTTTATGCAAAGTTAACCTGTTAACATTCTCACAATTGCTGTGGGGGAAGAAAAAAAAAAGAAAAATTTAAAAGAGTAGTACTGATTCCAATTCTTCAATGTGATGAATTATTAGAGGAAACTGGGGAACAATGAAAAACTGAGCCCCAGAAGGTGATGAATATTTCTATGAGGAGTGCTAAGCAATTGGAATAAATCATTATGAAAAGTGGGCAAAGTGTGAAGGCAACACGTAACTGGAGGGCACTTTGCTACTGGTCAGTATGAAAGTCTGTTTGTAACCATGGCTATCCAAATTTACAACACTGCTATTGACAGATATTGAAGGGATTATAGCACTTTTCTCATTCAAGTGACATTACCTGCTTTCACCACTGTCCCCTACATACATATCCTCTGGCCCTAGACTTGTTCCTTCATAGGGACAATCTGCAACAGGGCCAGTTAAACCCTGCAAGTATGCATTTTTCCTCCTTCTTGTCAAGCAGGCTGGCATGCATCATGCATTGTCTCTGACTATTTGGTTTTATGTTTTCTCCCAAATTTGTGTAGCAAATAAAACTCTCTCCAGGAAGCAAGATGAAATCTTTTCTGAATTCTGAGACCAAGCAGAGTTTTATCTGAGACATTTTCCATCTTCTGGTTTATACCCTAGTCACAAACAGAAGTCTGCCAGGAGAATTCCACTCAAGAACTATGAGAAAATTAGTGTTGCTTTTCAGTTGGAAATCTCTGAATCTATTTCTCAATAATCTCTATTGAATAGTAAATATGCATTCACCAAATGGATTTATTTACATATGAAAAGTCAATATGCCTTGGTTTTCCTCTCCTAATGAAATTGTAAGAAACAAACAAGTTGCTCTGGATATAGAACACATAGAGGTGGGATTCAGTAAAGGTCCTGTTTTGCCTGGACTAAATAGTAATCCACAATGTATTTTTCTGCTTAAATAATTATTTTTCTTGATTAGAGAAGTCCCTTAAGCTTTTGCCTACCTTTTAAATATATGAGCTGCCTGTAACTTAAAAGATTCTTTGCTCTGAAGTGTTCTTCAACCACATATATTAATTTTTACTGGTAGCTTAATTAAATAACTTCATTAAAGCTAGAGATGTACTTAGGTGCTTCCTTATGTTAACTTGTTAAATCAGCACTTCAACCTTCTCTAATTATTTAGAATAGCAATGCTATCTGGGTAGGTTTAATTATTCCTATGGTATTACTCAAGTAAAGACAACATTTTCCTAGTTACTATTTGATTCTACGATGCAAAGAAACTAATTTGCTTAAAGCTAAAGCTTGATTTATTCCTGTTCTTTGTCGTACTGCAGTTTAACTATGTGTGAGTTTCAGTTTTTATCAGCACATTCCATTTTTCTCATTAATTACTCCTTTTTCATTTCAATGATCATTTTGAAATTTTATTAGGTGGTCCAGCTGCCCCACAGGGGACAAGAAAATAACTGTGACGTATCAAAGCAGCACCATCATCTAGAAATGTAAAAACCAGTGTAATAATAAAAGGTCAAATGGTGCTCTGAAATGTTTATGCACATCTACTTTCAATCACTGTATCAAAGCATTTGAACAAATATTCTAGAATAAATATAAGAAAAAATTTAGCGTCTTCTTTTCTTTCTTTGTCCATAGATTCCTGAAGTCCCACCTATGCCTGTATCTTAAGTGAAACCATTACCAGTACTCTGCCTGTAAATTTACATTCTCTAAAGCATATGGACTTCTCTTAAATTTAACATAAATTCTGAACTCTGTATTTTTCTGTTTTCTATTTGTTGTTGGGTTTTTTTCCTTCTTGGCTTATAACTATTTATATGGGAAACTGTTACCTGTTTTCATCAAACAACTTTCCAAACAACAAAACTATTAATAGTAACCATGTCCCTGGTCCCTGGTAATCCACATTCAGAAGTCTCAGTTAGTCGACTGGGAGTAGTAATGTCTTTTCATGATAATATGTGTCTTGTGGCCAAATAATGAACTCAGCAAAGAAATGCACCATGCCAGGCATTTTTGCCACAGGTACTTTGTTTCACTGTACAGTGATGAAGAGAAAGAAAGAGTGGGTTTTTTTACAGGCTAATAAGTTTTCTATAACATCAAGATTTTAACACTATGTTTTGAAAATTATAGGATATATAAAAGATCATAATTGGATTTGTTTTTCTGGCATAGTACATTGAAAATACCTGTATTTGAGTCAGTGTGAAGCCAAAAAAGCAAAGCAACATGCAAACAGTTGCTGCTTACTACTATCATTTAATCTTCGTAGTGAATTTTTAATCTTGCTACTATACCAGTTGTTATAAATATTAAATCCTCCAGCCAGATTGAAATTTGCTGTACAACAGGAGTGAGATTTTTATGGAATGCAGTATTAAAAAGGAAAAACAATTATCCTTCTGATTTTTTCACTAACACTCACCAATAGCCGTAATACTGCCTTAGAAATCCAGTGCCTAATACCTGCCATGCACAGGTTCTCAACACTGTGTTTGCCTCTATAGTACAGAAGCTACTCCTAAATTTTGTGAGAGAAAAGAAACATGCCATCATAGTTTAACAGCTATCAAATCCATTAACTTTTGAGAGGGTTTTGTGACCGGAATGCCAAGCAGATTCCATAAGCCCATCCCATCCACTTGCTTTTGTGCTCTAGAAGTTTCCTCAACATCCTCAAAGGCCCAGATATAGCATGAAAAGGAATTTATTAACCAAAATAAAAATTAAAAAACTTTACTTTAGAGAAATTGTTTAGAGTTTGAAAGTGCTTGCTTCAGCAGTTGTCAATTCCATCCTCAAAGTCAAATATACTAGTATAAAATGTGCCAAATATTGTTTTAGTTCCTAAATACTGATTTGATAAGAACAACATGAAAGAAGCAACTGTGATTTTAATTTTTGAGGAGCTGAGATCTCTCAGGCGGTGTGGAATTAATTTTAAATGCTGAATTTTCACTACTTGGGTGTCCAGACTTTGTTGTTTTCTATAGTTGACCTGGGGAACTAGGTCAATTATATTTTCTATGATTGACTTGAACTAGAGCTAAAGACTTTATAATACCTGAAGAAAAGGAATGAACCCAAGCAAATATCAAAATTATTGAGTCTCTGTTGAGGAGATATAACTCCTCTCTTCCAGTTCCTGGGAGATACTTGAAATGAGGAACCAGACCTTTGTCACAACAGGAGTTATGAAGGCGAAATACAAGCTATATACCCCCTGAAATGTTTGGATATTTGCTATGGTAGTTTTTTTTCCTATTATATGATAGCTGCTGAATGGCCTGAGAGACATCCATGCTGGGAGACACCCTTATGCCTTTATCTCAAGCACTGTCTAGCTCCCAGTATGCTCTACAGGTGCTTTATGCCACATTCTTCAGGAGTCCTTCTAAAAGCACAACTTTTGTATGACCAAAACAACATTTTTTTGGAACTGCTTTCTATTATCTCAACGAGGGAGAAGCAGATGAATTCCAGTGTGTGAAAAATTGAAGAATATCAACAGACCTGTATCATATTCTGGCCCTCTTAAAGGTCATTTTGTCCCCAGATAAGTGAAAAATAAAGAAGCAGTAAATAGTTTGTCTTGCTTCTGGCCTTGCAAATTTCCCAACAGGATGTCAATGTAATTTATTTATGATACCTTTTTGGTAGCCTGAATAAATGCATTAGAAGAGAAAAATGTAAAAGATGGTGCAGAGATTCAGTAGGAGGGTGTTTTTTTCCAAACTTTGGTAGAAGGTGTAAGTCATAAAAAATTTGACTCACCACAGACCCTGCTTCTCACAGAAAATAATGTCCTGGGACATTTTGGTGGCGAGAGTGGGAGGGCTCTGCGGGAGACTCTAGCTTCCGCTGCTAGTCCCCACCTTTTGCCTTCTCCACTCATGGTGTGCAGTAGAGCCCAGGCCAAGTTGCTATGTCTTCCTCCAGTGGACACAGATCCAGACAAGGAGAAGACTCCCACAGACACACTTTTTCTTGCAGACCTAGAAGGCAACCTCCCCAGCCATTAAGCAAGTTACTTCTGAGCACCGAGGATAGTCTCCCAACTGAGGGCTTCAAGAGCCCGTGTCGTGATCATTCACATGTAGCAGTGTCTCTGGAACAGAGAAACATATCTGACAAGGACTACAAAACTTCTTTTCACCAGATACTCAGCTGCAGAACAGTATTATGACTGGGGACATAACGATACTTTACTCTTGCAATGTCCCTTCCCTCTAAAGTTATAGAAAACCCCTAAAGGTAGCATGGCTTGGGTGAGACTGTCATAGCTACCATAGTAGCTATTAAAATATTTCAAAGCCTTTTGTCCCTCTCTCTTGTCATTCTCACAGTGCCCCATCCTATATGTGTCATAATCATAGATTATGAATGGATGCAACTTCAGCATATATCAAGAAAGACAAAACTTTTTTATATACATGGCCACTGATTTTCATTACCATACATGACACACTGGAAAATGGCTTTTTCTTTTATTTATTCACAGAATCACAGAAGGTTAGGGGTTGAGAGGGACCTTCATAGATCCAACCCCCATCTCGTTCAACCCCTCACTAAAGCATGTTCACCTAGAGCAGATTGCACAGGATAGCGTCCTGGTGGGTTTTAATATCTTCCAAGGAGATTCCACAATCACTCTGGGCAGCCTGTTCCAGTGGTCTGTCACCTTCAAAGTTGAAAAAACTTTTCCTCATGTTGAGATGGAATTTCCCATGTTCCAGTTTGTGTCCGTGGCATTTTGTCCTGTCACTAGGCACCATTGTAAAGAGTCTGGCCCCGCCTTCTATACCTTTGCCCTTTAGATATTTATTAGCCTTTGTGAGATTCCCTCTCAGCCTTCTCCAGGCGAAACAGACCCACCAGACCCAGGTCTATCAGCCTTCCTCATGAGAGATGCCTCAGTCCCCTAATCATCTTCGTTGCCCTCTGCTGGACCCTCTCCAACAGTTCATTATCTTTCTTGAACTGGGGGTCCCAGAACTGGACATAGTACTTCAGATGTGGTTTCACCAGGGTAGAGTAGAGAGGGAGGATGACTTCCCTCGACCTGCTGGCCACACTCTTTTTAGCGAACCCTAGAATACCATTGGCCTTTTTGGCCACAAGGGCACATTGTTGTCTTATGGTCAACTTGTTCACCAGAACTCCCAGGACTCTTTCTGCAGGGCTATTTCCCAGCTTGTCAATCCCTAACCTGTACTGGTGCATGGAGTTATGCTGTATCTTTGTATCATAATATGGAATATTGAGAGAATTATGTATCAGCTTTTTTTTTTTTTTTAATTAAAAATCTCCACTTACAGGTATGATCTTCATTCTTTTTCATAGGTGTCTTTTCATCAACCTGGTTAAACTACCAGTGCCCTGACAGACCCTTCTGGCACTACTTAAGTGTCTTGAACAACAAGAAGCTAGCACTTCTGAGTGATTTCCAAGAAGTGCAAGTAAGCCCAAAGTAGCTGTAGGAATTGCCTGAGGTAAGGTGAAGAAGCAAAGTCTTGTTGGGAGCTTGCAACAACGTGAAGTAGCTATTTTTAAAGGGCAGTGAAAATGGTATGATTGTGCAAAAGGACTATCTCATTTGATGCTGTGTGCAGAGATACTGATTCCACCTGTTCTTCAAAAGCAAGCATTAATATAAAGTTCATTCAGAGCACTGGACTGTTTGTTGAATCAAGACCCTACACAATCAGACTTTAAAGAAAACATTTTTCCTTCCAAGTACTGCTGCTTTGGTTCGTATCTATAAGCTGAGTACATAGACAGAAAATCTTCCTTTATTTATACCCCGGAGGCTGACACCCTTCCATATAATTTTTATTTGACTGTTTCTGAATTGGAGTAGGCCAGAGTATTGCACAAAGATATTTCTGTCTTCCAGCTCCCTGTCTCATATGACTGAAGTAATCAGTTCAGCACAGTATGATGGAGAAAGGGCTGATTGAACATATGAATCAGAGGTGAGATGAGGACAAAAGTATTTTTGAATGGGGGGGTGTGTGCTTGAGTTAACTTTTATGAAGCTTTCATGAATAATAAACTTTTTTTCTTGTTTTCAAACTCAGCTTGCTTTACTGAGCATGAATGATTCACTGGCAAATCTGTTTGCACCTACTTTAACAGTTAGCAATAACAATACATTGTATTAATTCCTCTCAGTTACTAGTTTTTTTCAAAAAGTCGGATAGTTCAGTTGAAGACATGCTATATATCTGTCAATTTGGTTGATTAGAAATATTTAGTATATCCTGTACCAAAACAGTATGGAAAACACAGCTTTGACTCAGTAGAGATTTTAGTAGTAAACAGCTCAGTGTTACTACTTAAGACAGGTTTTAATCTGCTTAGTCATTAAATATTCATGTTCATACTGAAGAATAAATGTCGCTACTGTTACAGCTTCTTATGATATCTAGGGCATTACCTGTGAATTGTTTAAGCAATTATTTACTTGTGCATACTCAAGTAACGTTTCTTCCTGTAGTAATGTGCTAAGCAGCTTTGTGTGTGATGTTATCCTGCTCATTCCTGTAGCAAATATCCTCTCGACTGAGATTATGATTATTAGCGTTCTCTGGATCTCATCACTGACTTTTGGAAAACCAAGAGTAATGCTTATTTGTGAGTAGGGATTTGACATTTGAGCTATGTAAAAAAATTACTTGATATTAAACATCCTACACTTGCATGTAAACTCAGCACAACACAAAGCTCTTTCTTGCCTTAAGGGCAAAGTCTATTACACAGACCTCATATCCTTTAACTAAACAGCGTAAAGCTACAAGTTTCATGGAAAAAGATTTTTAAAGGCTGCATAGGTGTCAGATGCATTAATTCTAGATGATGACTTTTGTTAAACTTTATATGCAATACTAAATTGCGTGTTTACAGTCAGATGTAAATAGTGCACTCAGTAGGCAGTGAAGTTTCATGTAGGGAGCATGGAGGTCTGTAGTGGGCTGCTTAGCAATAGCGGGCTAGTTCCCAGCTGGAATAAGCAGGAGTACCTCCTAGTGAGCTTTAGATCTACCATGTGTGTCCTAGCAATGACATAGCTGCAAACATTCTCATAGACCAGTGTCTGGGAAAGGGTGTGAGGGTAAATGGACCTTTGGTCTGAGTCAGTGCAGCCATTTTTATATGAATGGTAAATTTAACTATTTTCCACTATTATTATTGTTGTTATTATTAGTGCAAAAGCCTACATAGACAAAGCCTAGGCACACTTTCTGTCCCATGGGTCAGCTTTTGCTAGGGGATGAGGTATCACAGCAGCACTGGGACTGGGCTCGGTAAATGCAGCACAGCTTTCCCCTGCACACATGCGTCATTGGAGCTGTGCTTGTGGCATCCTCATCCTTTAGACTACCAGCAAGTGATTGATGAAACCCCTCTGACATCTCATCGTTGATGCCGTCCTGGTGGGCTCCACCTGAACCTGCTGTGGGTGCAGCACATACCAGGTACAGTGGCACACAAACTTGCAGGTATGACCCCTACCTTAAGGCTCTGTGTGAATAACACAAAATGATGGATCACATCCCACTCACCTTCCCCCACCATCAGCTCATGAAACAGGCATCAGAACCAGTGTTTCTAAATGGAGTCTGTTCATTTACTACTTCAGTTAACTGTGAGCCTGTGTTTACTAACATGTTCAGAGTAGCAATGGGGAAGCATGTTATCATCATCTCAGACTTAGTAAATATCGATCAGAGTCTGATATTCTGACTCTGGTAAGAGATAACTTTATCCACACGTGGTTTTGTTTGAATTCGGAAGCGTTTATTTTAGATATAACATAAATTATACAAGGTGTTACTCCACACAAGTAAGGATATCATAATCTGACCCAGGGTTTGTTAATGATCTGTTGATAATGAAATAGAATTGAATTCTTTCAGATCTACATTAAATTATTTTTTGGGTAAGATCAACTGGCCATGTATCTGTACAATGCTAAACTCTCATGGGAGTCTAAAACCGTATTTTGTTAAAAGTTTGTACTGTATGCCAGAGATTTGTGCTTGTTAATTAGCATCCTGAAAAGACTATTTCAAGAACATGTGTAGGAGTGGTCTAGTTAATTAGGAAATATCAGAAACCTTATATCAACATAGTTTGGATGTACATTAATTTTTTGTTGCCTATTGTTTCATCCAGACACAACATTTACTGTAATACCTGGCCTAGTTCTCAGCTTCAGAAGCTGAGGCTACAGAGCCTCTTCATATCTCAGCCAATTTACCGATGCACTGGATGTTGCACAGTTATCAAGAGCATCAACAGCAAAAATGGAATAATAAACAGAATTATCAGGGGAATGTTATGGTCAAGAAGATTGACCATCAGCATTACATTTCCATGAATATGCAAATTAATACAAAGAAAATGGATCACTGACTACAGATTTTTAAATTTTTTTAATTTTATTTTGTTTTATTTATTTTATTTTACTGTTTTAATTGCATCTGCTAAATTTGAGAGTGTAATAGCACTCTGGCACAAATCTTCTATGTTTTCCATCTTTCTCCTAAAATAAAGATCATTCATACAGGGAATTCTAGCAGATAGAAAGGTATCATAAATGACATTGTATATTTCTTACCAGTATCATAGTGATCATAGTGACCTAGTGACCTAGTTCTTATGTTACTGTCTCACGTAATGGCCTCAGAGATATATCACTTCATGTATTTGTGGAAACTTTGAGTGCTATGAAAGAATTTGACATTTTTATTTAATAATCTTTTTATTGTTCTCCTTCATTGCTCTCTAAAGTATAAAACACTTAGGACAAACTTTACTCCCTGATGCTGTTAGCCGCTCATTGAGTTTCATATTCTTCTTCTACACAATCATTTAAATAAAAGCAGGAAAATACAGACTATTCACCACTATAATTTCTTGTTATCTTTTCTAAATAAGAAAAGAAATTAAATAGTAGAGTGGATTAGATACATGAGCAGGAAACTCTTGCCCAGTAGAAGCAAGCATTTTACTATGGCATCAGCACTCTTATAATAACTTCCCTGCTCATGTATCCTGTTCCTATAACACTCCTCTGCCTCTAGTGTTCCCTATTTATGCCTCCAGTGTTATCTTGTTTTTTTACCAGTACAGTTTAATTCATTGTTGGGGAATGGTAATTTTGAAGGAGGATGGGTTATGTGAGGTGCAGTTTAATGTGTGAAAGCATGTTATTTTAAAAGCATTCCTCTTAGTGAATATCAGGTAACAATCCTTGAACCTATGTGCAGTCCCACACAAGAACTTGAAGAGAGACCAGGAGGCAACATCAAACGGATCAGGTGGGACAAGAGGACCCTAGTGTGAAAGGGAGAGAAAATACATAACAATGGAGGCTAACTTCTGGCTTTCCTATTCTAACATCCCCAAGGGAAAGGGTTTACTCTCTCTGTGACCTACTGCATGCAACATGTTAAAAATCTGTGTTTCTCTAAAAAAAAAACTTGTGTGAAATCCAAAACTGAAAAAAAAAAAAAAAAAAAAAAAAATTTCCCCCCTTNCCCCGTTGCCCAAGTTCTCCAACACTGCTGCTCACAGTTTCCTATAGGAAGTTTATTCTCGCTTGAAGTAGTGATACAGGAAAATCTTTACAGAAACCAGAAACCTGTATCTTTAATGTATACATCAAATCAGAAAACACTAGTCACATATTTTTTGTTTCTAATTAGTACAGTTTTTAATTTGACAAACTATCACATCTGAGGGCATTTAAGGAATCCTGCTTCCATCCTTCCTTAGTTAGAAGAACTATAAACTAATCAAAAGAGATTTCTTTTCAGTCTGGCTGTGCACAATATTTTTTCATGACCACATTTTTTTTCCAAGCATTGGGTTAAGACTTTTAAGGAAACACTTTCATTCCCAGGTCGAAGTCAAGCCCTTAACAGCCTGTTGACTTTGAAAAATTCTGAAAATTAATCAAATGGATTACTGGATGGATTTCAATCAAGAACAAACAGTTTTTGACTCAAAATCCAATTATTTCTGTTCACACCAGTTAGTTGTTTTTAAATTAAGGATTTGTTCCAGTAAGTTTATAGAAGCCTATGAAAGATCAGTTAACTACACAGTTATCTGTGGGGTAATGTAATAACCTAGGCTATCAGCATGTCATTAGAACAAAAAAATGAGGAAAGATTTCATAACTTCAAGACATAGTAGAATCATAGAATCATTTATGTTGGAAAAGATTATTGAGTCCAGCTGTAAACCTAACACTGCCAAAACCACTGCAAGATGGATTTTTAAAAAGCTTGGAAATGTGAAATATAGCATTGATAAACTAAATTAAAAACCTGTGAATAAAACAAAATATGTATGAGAATATGTATAACAGGCTGCTAGAGCAATTAATTACATAGGACAGGAAAAAACACCTATGTGCCCATCTCTATTCCTACCTAGATAAACATTGTAATCTCTCGTGTGGAATTATATAAACACAAATTTTGTAGGAAAAAAAAAAGCCTAATAATGTAGAGAAATTGTCTTTTTCTTAATGTCAAATACTTCAATAGTGGGAAGATAATACATAAAATACGGAAATCAGACTACAGAAACAGCAAAGAGATACAAAAGGACAAGTCCCCAGAGTGAGCATATGCTAGAGAAATATTTACTTTAAAATAGGTCACCTTGGCATCACTTCATTGATAAATGTTGCCATTATTGTTGTGATAGTGCCGAAGAATATCAGCTCACAACTGAAGCACATGAGCAGCTTTTCAGAAATATAATAAAAAACCCCGTCCTTTCTTCAAGTTACTTACTATCCACCTGCCAGACAACATGAAAGGTGAATAGACAAGTAGGATGGGAATAAATAAGAGAATAAGATGATGATATCAAGAGAGTTAAGCAGAGAGAAGGGGTGTTTCAATGCTTACTTCACTTTGGTACTAATACATAACAACTGTAGTTCTGCTCATGTTTGGTGGGTAGTACTCAGAAGGAACACAGCCCCTGCTTTCTACTGCCATTATCTTCATTCTGTAATCCTGTAAAAGCTACTAAATTTCCATTCTAATTGGCATAGCAAGTCTTTCAAAAAATTTTGAATCTCATTTCAAAATGAGATTAGAAATAAATGTTGGTAGAAATAAGATTTTTGGAAGAGGTTTCTGTCCTGCAGCTGGAAGGTATGACGCCATATAGTGTGTCTAGCTGGTGGTTCATGTAGTGTGAGCACAGAAGTTTATGGAATAGCTTCCAATCTTGCAAGGCAATGGATAATATATTGTATTATTATGTATTAATATATGCAGTAATACAGGTAGTAATATATGTATCATCGTAGTACATACTATAAACAGATCACAAGAAAGAGCATTCCGGTTGAATATAATCATTTGCAAGTATCCTCAGGGTGAGAGTGACACTTTGAAGAGGGCTCTGACACAATGGTCCACTGCAGGATGTGAAGGAAAGGTATAAAAGGTGTGCAACATTGTTATAGATTATTTTATAGATAGTTTGAGTGTTCATAATTGCAGGGTTATTCCATTGAAGCAGTATCTGTAATCATATGCTAGACCTACACACCATTAGAAGTAGACTGTTAGACCTATAACCCATCTGATACATTAAAAGAGGACCCTAACCTTATATTCTAAATATCCTCACTGAAAGTTGCTGACATGGAGGAATTTTGCAAGACTTTTTTTTCTTCCCCTTAACATGATGAAGTAGAAAGCTTTTTTACTGTCTGAAAGGAATGGTCTGCTCTTTGCTTGCATCCTTGGAATTAGACAAAGGACAGCTAGGACAAGAAATGGCAATGCTTTCTGGTTGTCTATACCTCTGAATCAAAACAAGTGAAAGAGTAGCTTGTATTCCTCATTTAATAACTGTCAGTATGTAACTAAGGATCTAAGGTTTGAAGACATTAGCATAAATTCCTACCATGATGAGACAAAGGTAAGAGGTATTTTAGCTTGATATGCCTGTCCTAATACACAGTACAAGACAGTTATCTGTTTGCTACCACTTCTCTGAACATGAATATGGTCCTGTTTGCACATTCCTGAAGAGTTCAATTTAACAGACTGCTCTTCGAACCCCATACGCTTCCCTTGGTCTAATCTGAACTAGTGATTTTTTCCCTCTCCTGGCAACTGTGAGACAAATCAAATGGTTTGTCCAGACACGTAAGACTTTATATCTTTAAAAATCATTACTTGGTCCAAGATTAACTGAAAACTAATAAGAAGGTGTCACCATCCACCTTCTTAACAGATTCTTATTACAACTAGGAGAAAATTCTTATTACAGCTAGGAGAAAATCACCAATCTCTTTGGATGGAGTTCTGTAATGTTTTTCTTGTTTTCCTGCATGTTGCCATCTATGATTCCATACTAAACACGTCTTCAGAATATAGACTACATTAATAATATTCTATTCTGAAGTAACTGAGTATGGAAAACTAAAACTTGAAGAAGAATATATATGTCAGAATATAACTGAAGTCTTCTCAGTGGACCAAATGTTGTTTTGATTTAGGAATACAGGACAAACATACCAAGTCCTATCGAAACTTTAGGGTTCGCAAATAAAATCACAATTTCATAGTATCTAGACTACCTGCATACCTGTAATACCTTGGCTAGTAGATGATCCTATCAACTTCCCATACACAAAGTATTAAAAGCAGTACTTGAAGTACCACAAAAGTAAAAGTCTCCTTGGATTTTTTTGACATTTGCCAAAGGATGTTTGACGTAATCTTCATAACTTCTGGTCCACTCAGAGAAGAATATTTCATTAGGATGCATCTTGAATAACAAAGAATAGTACTCTGGACTTATCTAGAGTACACCTGAACCCCAGCAATGAAATCTTGTTAAAACAAAGTTCTATGAACCTTTGGTCTCCATCCCAAGACAGACATTTTTCAGATGGTTCTGAGCAAGTACAAGCCTGTGAGTTAAAATGGAAACTGATTTATAATGTTTTCTGCATTAGTCATCGTAGACGTCCACTATTAACATAATGACCCTGCTCCATACTTCACTATATGTATTGGGTGGAATAGGATGTTAGACACGCAGGTTTCAAAAAGAAATATATATCTTATATTCAAAATGGCTGCATGCACTTCCAAATTTAAGCATTTTTCAAAGCTTTAATTACCATATCAAGTCAATAGGTAAGAGGGGAGGATGGCAGGTGTAAAGAATTAGATAACTCAAATTAAAGGAATCATAGTTATTAAGAAGAGGAATTCTCTAATGAATCTACTTGCTATTCTGCAGGAAGAGAGCATCTGGATAGTTGCAGAAATAAACATATGGCAATGTATTTGTAAGATAATGAGATACATATTCTTTTAAATATGTTGAAAAATATGGAAGCCAATATACACTTTTTATAAATGTCTATAAATATTTATCAATGAAATGTATTAAAACATATTCTTGTCAAGTGCATGTTTTCTCTCTGAAAAGAGAATTCATAAAGCGAAATGCTTGGTAATCTTCCTAGATGACTCCGAGAAACAAGTTTTCTGAACAGAATGATAAGTATATGACTTCTGTTGACTTCAACATGAGATGGATTTTCATTTTATAGTTCAGAAGTAATACTGCATTGTTTCTGTAACTCACACTGAAAAACATCATCAGTTAGTCATCCTTATGATGGTACTCTTGATTATATCCGGAACTGCAGTAACTATCCAGACAGACAAAAAGGCTCTTTTTAAATATTCTGACAGAGAGGAAAATTTCTTCCTTATGTAGCCACGTCTGTGGTCCTCCCAGTCAGTTCTGACTTACAGGTCCCTTTTCTGTTGAGAAGGAGTCGGTTTATCTTCATCCCTACTCAAAAATAGAGAAGAGAGTGGCAAGATGAAAGGAGGATGGAGAGATGATTATTTACCAATTTGCTACTGTAGTGGGGAAGTGTTTATCTGTGGGATACTGACTGTCAGCGTGATTTGTAGATGACGCTGAAATTAATGAGTCTATCCTTGATCTCTGTAGAGACTGTTTAGAAATAAATGGCTCCTCTTTTTCACTCAAAACAAGATAAGTAAAGATGTTCCTCTGTTTGTGATTTCCTAAGGCTGAATGTAAGGAAAAGATTGCAAGAGTGTCTTGTCCCACATCAAAAAAATAACCTTAAAGGGATTCTGAGGTAATTACCCCTTAGTTACCCTTTCTGTCTGGATAGGAAAGATTTAAATCAGAAACACATCACGATTTACTAAAATATTCCAGTTCTCATGAGCAAATTTGAACTTCTGAAATGGAGGTGTCTGTGTGTGAGGCGTTCATCTCGACTTCATGAATAAGTAGCGGGAAAAGGAGTGCTCTTAGCTTTTGATCTGTCCCTCCCTAAGATACTTAGGCATCCAACAGTAGCCTGATATACTAGCCTTCATTCACTGTTATGCATGATGGAGCCTTGCCTTCCTGGAGATGGCTGAACACTGGCAAGCTGATGGGCGGTAGAGAATCAGTTCCTTATTTTGCTTTGCTTGAAAGAACAGATTTTGCTTTATCTATTAAACTGTCCTAATCTCAACCATGATTTTTCTCACTTTTACCATTTTGATTCTTTCCCCACCCCACTACAGGGAGCAAGTGAGTGGCTGCATGGGGTTTAGCTGCCTGCCAGGGTTAACCCACAACAGTGTTATATTATTTTATACTGTGAGGTCAACCCACAGCAGTGTTACATTAACCGGACCATTTTAGACTGTGATTTGACTATGGATAAAATTCCTGAATATTTCTTTTTGTTTTTATTTAATGAAAATAGCTCCCTTGGAACCTAAACTGTACTCTGTGATTATACTACTATCCAGGATTTTAAAAATTATTAAATTGCTTACAAAAGTATTACTTATGTTCAGCAGTTAATTTTTAACTTCATTATCTTGACAGATTTAATTTTCAAATATAATTGATTAATCGCTTTCCAACAATAGATTTTTAGTTTACAGTCATTAGGAATCCGAAAAATGTGTCCAAAGCCAATAGAGTACAATAATTGATCTTACTTTTATGTCACTTAAAATGCACACTTAAAGAAAAACTTGACTGGGGAAAAGAAATTGCTTCCTGGCTAGAACCACATGTCCCCATTAAAAAGTTTCTGAATTAATTATATAGCCTTTTAAAAGTAATCATGGAAATGCTGATACATCCCCAATGAGTTATGCGCACTCACTCAGAGTGGTGCTGCAATCCTCTGGGGTGGTTTTTGCTTCCCTGTGTGTCCCCTTCAGATGATGGTCACAGCTGTCATGTGAGAAGCAGAGTGCCACATAACATACAGGAGCCCCATCACAGAATCATAGCCTGTGGCACTGGTATCCATGCAAACACAGAGAAACGGGACTGGTCCTAACTGGGAAAGCACTGACATATGAGATGTTAAAAAGCAATTGGAGGAATGCATAGCAATGGCTGACAATATCTGTTGCTAACTGACATAAAAGACACTCTATTCCTGATTCTGCATCAGGCGATTTTAGCTGATAGACTCCACAAAGCAGCAGGACCCAGAAGGACAAATCCGTAACAAGCAGGGGGAAGAACAAAAGCGGTTGAAAACATGGCCAAAGGAGTGGAATGAAGGTACCATTTCCAGTCATGTTCTAAATGGATAACAGCCAGCTCAGATTACATTTGTCAAGGTCAGAAAAGTACATTTCTGTAATTGAAAAGTGAGGTGGCAGAGTGCACACAAATTTCAGTTGTGTGGATGGCTAGAAAAGGGCGCATTTGAGGCTAGAGTTACATTGCAATCACTAGTAGGGCAGTGCAATTTAGTTTACCTCAACCAGCTCACTGAAGTGCAAGTGGCAACCTCCTATGGCAGTGAAGGGATGCTGTCAGGGATCGGCGTGAGTGGACTGTACGAATATTTGCTTGTATTGTCTTTGCATGATGCACTGCAGTTGGACTCGGCTACTCTGAGGGGAAAATATGGGTCTCTATATTGCACTAATGAAGTAAAAATGAAATCAGGATAATATTCTGCCACTGATATTTTCTGAATCAGTTTCCTTTTTTTGCAATGCCAAAAGAGGGGATTCTACTACATCTGTACTTCAAGCCATCTACTTAGCAAACTAAAGGGTAAGTGGAAGACCTGCTGATACCAGACAAGTGCATTGAAGGAAACCTTTTTCATTTTTTTCCTTTTGAGTAGTGCAACACACATTACAATAGATAAATTATAAAGCTGTTTGTGCTCCAGTGGCTGGAGGTTGCTTCTGTGCAAAGACATGGAGAGTATCGCATCCTTGTGGTGATCCTCTGAAAGTCTTGTCAAAGTCTGCTGAAAGTCTTGACAAGTCCAGGGGCTTCTCCACAGCTATTCCACATCCTTAGAAACAACTCATCATCAAGGAAAAGAAAGTTAAAGGCTGGTGGGCTCACGATTTTTCTTCATTCACAGTACAGAACACAGAGTGGTGTCTGTGCATAGTGATAATATTCTTACTAATGGATTGTTTCAAAATAATTCCATCCCTCAGAACAAACCAGGATTGCTCCAGCTGTGAGACAGTCGGTAAAAAAATATGTGTTTCTAATTACTACCATCAGATTACAAACATGATAGCAAGCACTGGAAAGTATTCAGACCTGCACATTTTTAAATGAGGTAAAGTTGAGTTTAGGTGAAAGAGGGGCATGGCCATGAGGATTAACATTGCTTTGATTTCCAAGCTGTATGAAGAGCAAGAGTCATATGGGTAGGTGCAGCAATGGGAGGTTTGTTCACAGAGACATGGTCAAACAGTCCCTGCTCCCCCCTTCATTTCAGTATGTCATTGATGGATAAAGAGATCCTGGGGGAATGGATACTGAAAGCCCATTTCCAGAGTTTTTCATCTGTGTTAACCAGAGCCCTCAATCACCTCAGTGAAAACTGAATCAGTAACAATACCACAGAAATGTTCTGGAGCGTGGAACCTTTCTTGATCCCTCCTACTGCATACTTTTAAAGGCAGCTTGGACTCCCCCTCTGCTACATCACAGCCAGCTGTTTTGTCTTCTGGTATGTTGCAATTCATCACAGCTTTGCACTATGCTTGAGGATACAGCAGTGTTAAAGTATTTTTTTATCCCTGTGGCAGTGGAAGGTAATGCCTCCCTGAACTTCCTATGGGATACTGTGCTCTATAACATAGCTTGATAACTGTCAAAAAATACAGCTTAATTGTTCACGACACTGTCACGTGTCTCCAAACACAAATCCTTACTTTTATTTTTTATAAGATCTTAAAACCAGGCAGGTAGTATAACCACAATCCCAAACCAACAACTTATCCAAAAACGGAAGATGCAAACCCAGCTTTCTATAACTTACTTCTTTTTGATGACTGCTTGGCTGCTTGTATGCATGCTTTCATTCCTCTGCTGTCTCCTGTGTCTCTTAATTTTCTATTTGCAGGTAAAAAAAATTTCATTTTGTGTGTTCCATGCAAACTGTGGGGATAGAGCTGTCTTACCAGACCAACATAGTGCTGAGATGTGGAGACTGAAGTATCAGAAGACCTTGAGATAATTTATATGCATAACTGTTGCATTTTATTGGTTTGCTGTTAATGAGGTACTACTGAAGAATTTGGAAGCATGGCCTTGAGGATCATTTAACATGATGAATCATCCAAATTTAACCTAATTATAGAAACAGATGAAGAAACTGAAGAAGTTCTCTGTTGAACTGCAGAAAGTTGTTTGAATTGTTTAATACAAGGTGAAGTGTTCACAGGTGCTTAACAGAGAAAGTGACTCAGAGACTCAACTGGAGAAAAGTTAAGTTGTATTCAATAAAATTGGATACTCATAATGATGTAGTTTTTTACTATTTTCTGAAAAAATTCAAATAAGTTAATAGAATTAGTTTATTTATGATATATGAAAAATAATTTAAGATAATGTTTCATTCATGTTCATGGACAAGTATGGGGTAGTGGATGGGACAGAGTGTTTTAATTTTGCAGTATAGTCAAACTCTTCTACATCATTTCGGGAGTACAAACTAAGCCTTAAGAAAAGCTCAATTGAATATCTAATGATTACATCTTCAGGTGGAAAAATTTCACTGTGAGTGTGTAGCAATGACCTGCAAGGCCTCTTCCTCAGCCACTTGTTCCTTGGTGAGGAACCAAAAATGTTGCCTGTTACATTTGAGCAGTCTCTACTTTCTCATAACACCTATTGAAGGTCTACTGCAGTAACCTAAACAGCTCCAGGGACCTCAGCCAGAGCCTCAGGGAAAGGAGGATGGCAGAGTAGGGGAAAGGGAACCAAAACAATGCTTGAATTAAAAGCATAAATACAATATGTATTTTGATATGTAAACAGAAGTACCACATATTGGATATATAAATCCTTTCATAAAGGTAATGGTTCAGCTGTAGTCTTGTCTGATTTTCAGCACAGTAGTTCAAGATAATCATGATATCGTGCAGATACTCCAAAAGATAATTACCTAAAGTGTTATGAGTTTCTAAAGAAAAAGACTTATATAGTTTAGAATTAGGCTAAGGTAGAACATGTAGTAGTCTTCAAATCTATAGATGGCTGCTGCACAAAGGGAAACAGTCCATTCTCCAGCGTCCATGGGAAATAGAATAAGAAGGTATGGGCTTAAGTAAAATGAGGCACTTAGAAAAGGAAACTTAAAGGAAAATTAAGAGTGGGGAGACATTAAGGCAAATCTTCCATACAGGGAGAGTTTTTAGTACCAACCACTTATCAAATCAGAAACAGTATCTCTGGATGGATTTTATAAGTTTCTTTCCAGAAATGTAATTCACTATGCAACATCTTAGAAGATAGTCTTGGATGCTTCTCATGTCATTCTCTCTGCTGATTCAGCCAGCTTAACATGAGCTAGCAGTGTGCCCAGGTGGTCAAAAAGGCCAACAACGTCCTGGTTTGTATCAGGAATAGCGTGGCCAACAGGAGTAGGGAAGTGATGGTGCCTTTGTTCTCAGGCCTCACCTCGAGTACTGTATCCAGTTCTGGGCCCATCACTGCATGAAGGACACTGAAGTGCTGGACGTCCTGGTTTGTATCAGGAATAGCGTGGCCAACAGGAGTAGGGAAGTGATGGTGCCTTTGTTCTCAGGCCTCACCTCGAGTACTGTATCCAGTTCTGGGCCCGTCACTGCATGAAGGACACTGAAGTGCTGGAACACGTCCAGAGGAGAGCTACCAAGCTGGTGAGGGGTCTGGAGAACAAGTCCTATGAGGAGAGGCTGAGGGAACTGGGCATGTTTAGTTTGGAGAAGAGGAGGCTGAGGAGAGCCCTCATTGCCCTTTACAACTACCTGAAAGGAGGTTGTAGAGAAGTGGGTGTTGGCCTCTTCTTCCAAGAGAATAATGACAGGACCAGAGGAAATGGTCTGAAGCTGTGACAGGGGAGGTTTAGACTGGATATTAGGAAGAATTACTTTACTGAAAGAGTGGTCAGGCACTGGAACAGGGAGGTGGTTGAGTAACTACCCCTGGAAGTATTTAAGAAACGTGTAGATGAGCCCTTCAAGGTATGCCCTAGTGACTGACCACTAGGGGGGTTTTTGTGTGTGTATGGTTGGACTCAGTAATCTCAGAGGTCCTTTCCAGCCACAACTACTCTGTGATTCTGTCATGATATATCTTTATAGAAAAATTGAAATGTATACTGAAAAGTCATACATAGCCACTCAGAATTATATTAATTTTCATGGTTATTGCTTTGTTTTGCTCAAAGGTTCTTGTGCTGTGAACTGTTAGGCTAAATGAATGAATGTATGATTCCAATGAGAAAGGAGCTTCTGGTTTTGCTTTTTTCCCAATTTTACAAACAAGGGTTTTATATTTAAACAAGAGTTGAGACTTTCTGTGACAGAGTCAGAGGGTAAGAATTGACAAGACTCCCCCAGTATTTTAGGAATACTCAAATTACTTATCTCCTTGTAGAAGCCTTCTAAGGTATGCTATCAAGACTGGAGGGGATTATTTTAACTTTCTGAAGAAGCAGTCCTTTAAAGCTAATATAGATGTAATGGAGAAATCATAACAGTTAGTTTGTGACTTAAGAAAGCACATGAAGTTGACTCCGCTGTTGTCAGAAAAATGCAGGAAAGGGGAAATCCTGCTAACATTTTCCAGAAACATTATCAGCATCTTAAAATGAAATAAACCACATCAAGAAATAAATATTTCCATATTACTAATGTTTTCTGTGAATAATATGTACATGTTTCCCCAGGAGTGCACAGTGACTATCTGTGAAATGTTGTGCTATGTGATAATGCCAAAGTGGCAGAATCATATAAAAGGAGGCTCAGGGTGAGTCGTGTTTGCCTCAACTGAAAATTTTGGATCTTTGAAAGTGTCCATGAATATTTAATAGCACAGTAATAAGATTCTATTTTCAAACGCATTTAAATGAGCAAAGTTTTGGAAGGATAGGTTTGAACTTGGGAACCTCCTACTTTACAAATATGTGTGCTGCTGCATGCCTTGGGTTCAAGGCATCAGAGGATGGCCTATGTGTGTGTAAGGACTTCATTCCATGACTGCTTTTTATGCTGCTTTGGGCTCTATCACCTCTTTGTTAGGACATGGACTGCTAGTAGTTATGGTCACTCACTGTTCAGATTTACAACTTTGGTAAGAACTGGTTACTGAAGAACTTGCAATTTCCTCACTTCTTAGTCCCCTGATTTCAGTGGAAATTCAGTATTCATTAATAGATCTGATTCAAAGCCTAAGCAGTCCTCTGCATTAGCACCTTAACATAATCTCTCACAGGTGAATGAAGGAAGTTGCCAGTGAAAGCTTACTGTGGTCTAAATGGATGGAACCAAGACATACTTAGCAGTAAGTAACAAACCAGTGTCTTCTCATCCGGTATATATTGCTGGTTTCTTTGTGACCTCCTGTCCCAGGAATGGCATCGTGTCTGAGATACAGTTCTTCTGAACAGAACATTAGAAGTGAGCATTATTTAGCCTTCTCTACTACTGTATTTTTCAGTGTAGATACATGACACAGAACTTCTCTGTGAGTACAGGAATAAATAATCTTAAACTATTTTTATGTTTTAGAAACAGAAAGAGAATGGAGACTGCAGCTTGTGGCTATCCAGTGTTTAAGAAAACCCACCTGCCCTAAATAATTTTTGGAATTAAATATTATTGGAGGAATGAAAACTTTTGATGCTGTAAATTAAGGACTTATGAATGCAAGCAAACATCTAGTAGGCTTGTTCTTCGGTGTTTGGGGAATGTTTTGCTTTCTCTGAAGGGGAGTATTTAGGCACAAAACAAATTAATCAGGAGCTACAAACTGAGAACAAAATCCTTACAATGGAAGAACCAGCAGATCAGCATTCAACTACCAGTTCAGTGAGTATCCAAGTAGCAGACACATTTGTGATAAAGATCACTGGCTAAAGCAGCAGTTAATGGGACTAACAACACTTGGGGGTTTATGGATCTAGCTTATTGATAATAAAGAAATTCTTCAGTAGAACAAGGCTGAGAAACGAGTGATAAGGCAAATCTGTTTGTCACAAGAAGTAAATCATATGTATCAGACTCAAGAGCCAAGAAGGTTCTGTGTGATGGTGGAATAAAAGACGTGTTTTACAGTAAAAGTTAAAGGAAAAGCTAACTTTGGCATTATTTCTTCTTCAGATACATTTTGTAAGTGACATAAATAAAATACTGTACCACAAGAGATTATGGGTTGGAGGCAGAAAAGGGGCATAGCCTTCTGCGCTGAAAGATATTTAAATAATTTTCTAGTCTATTGCTGGACCCTCTGTGGTTTTCCAAGCCCAGTATCACCCTGAACCTAGTAACAGCTGTAGCAGAGGAACTGGAGGAAGGCTGTGGCTTTGCATTGGTCCTTAAATACTAGAGGTACTAGTGCTCTGCTTGGGGAGGAGAGAGGGTTAATATAAAAGCAAGACTGAAGAGTATCCTGGGTTTCTTCAGACCTCTAAATCCCAGCCTAAAAGCCCACCCTAAAATCAAACATATGTGGAAGCTGAAGGAGTTTGGATTGGGCATGTAGAGGCTACCCGCATTATCCTCTACAACTGGATACTGCATTCAGTCAGAAGCACAGGTTATGGGAATAAATCTCCTTCCCCTAATGGTTTTTGGTTCTTATTGCTGAGCAGTCTTGGAGCATGCACTCGGGATGCCTTTTGGATGTAAGTAAACTAAATATGCATTGGGAGTACGCTTAATAGGATCAAATGAGAGTTGGTTTGTAATAACTCTCTGGAATGTTGTAGTTGAACCATCATCTTGAACAGGAACTCACCAAAGCTGGGGGTTTTAGTTGTGATTGAAGATTTCAGAATAACAGCTTGGATTTAGATCTAGTTGATGGGTAAAGTCGGCATTTGGGTCAGATTTGATCTAAAGACATGATAAAAAGTTAGTGCTTTAGACAATGCAGTTTCCTGGCACACATAGTTTAATAGTACATTGTATATGTAAATATATGCTATACACATATTCTGAGTTATTATTTTATTATCGGTTTGATTATGCATGAAAACAAAATAAGTCTGCATTCCAGCTAAAGGATCAGACATTTGAGTAGTAAACTATTTTTCATAACAATGACTTGAGGTTGTAAGGAAACATTAACAAGACATCTTTAGGAGTCTAATAGTGATCTGATTTCATAAAAAGAAATATTAGCTATTTCTCATTTCAATAAAATTTCTGTTCTGTGGTTTGACTTACAAAATTGATATTTGAAACCAACTTTATGTTCGTTTTTGTAATGATCCTTTAAAAGTCATTAAGAAATTATCTTAAAATCTCCCCAGTGTTGGGTAGTTAATTGTCTATAATGAAAGATATATATGTTATTAGGATTTTAAACTTTAACACACAAATTAAAAAAGACGTGACAAGAACAAGTTATTTTAACAATATACATTATTCTATTAAATTATCATTACTGTAAGATTAGAAGTAAAGAGTATTAAAACTCTAAAGTTGTCAAATTAAGTGCTAAATATTTTTATTTTGAATATTTTCCACTCATATAATTACCCTTGCGGTTTCTTTCTCTCAGACATTATCTTCAGCACTCAGAAGAAAAGAAAGTGCAGAATTAAATTCTGGGAACTACAAATGGTCTCCCATCTTTAGTAATTATGAAGCTATCAGACAATTTGGCTCATAGAAAACATAACTCTAATGGCAAAGTGCTATATCATTATAAGGTAAACCACAGCAAGAATATCCAAATTAAAAGATTAAATAGCTCAGTCTAGACTTCTCCACTCCTCTGTAAGGGATCTATCTCCAGAACCTCACAGAGATGGTCCTCTTTTCCCATGTGTCAACCTAGTTCCCTAATGACATTGATGCAAGCTATGTTTTACCGCTTGCATCTCCCTTACCTAATCTAATCATTAAAATAGTTGCAAGGCAAAACTTTAGGTTTAGGTTTTCATCCACTGCTCAGATGCACATTATTTGCAATTAGCAGATACCAAATTGGTTTATATGTCCAGCAGAGATTTTCCTGGTATACAGAATATTCCTGAGTTATTTGTGTGTTTCTTCTGTCTGCATAAGGGCATATCAGGACAATAGCCATGGCCAAGCTATGTCTCATTTTATAATAGCAGTCTTGCACACAAGTGAGGACCCTCTGAAAGACTGCACCTGCAGAGGTTTTCATGTTTCTCAAAAACAGCTGTAGGCACGAGAGGGACTGACTCTGGAAACACAAACTGAGTTAAAACAAAGCTAAACTGTATAACAACAAGGACTAAGTGCTTGTAAACCAGTGTGTTTATCAAAGGATGCACATAGTCTGAAGGCCTAGTGTATATGAAACAAACTATAAAATTCATTTAGCAATAAATCATTTTGGTACTTTGCATAAGCATGAGGATGGTACACTGCCGTCTCTACACGACCAAGATTAAGGTGACCAATCTTCTATTCAAGAGGTACCAGCATAAATAAGCTTTATGTTCTTGGAGATTTGGATTTGGTTCTTTGTCCAGCTTAGTTTTCTGTTTCTCTGGAAGTTTATCTTGCCAATAGTTACTCAGTTCAGTGGCATTTGAAGTGTATTGGAGATTATCTCAAGAAAGTATGTATATGAAATTTCCTGGAATGAATACAATCCTAGCTTCTCTCTGTAGCTCACTTGCTGTACAATGGGACACTCTTCTAGTACTTGTCAGTAACATAAATTTTCAAAGAGCAGGGAGACCACCTTGACCCTTAGCTTGAACATTGATTCATGAATATAAAACTCATGGGAAAAGGATGGCATTGAGCTTTGCCACAAGTACATCACTGAATGATGGAGTGAACTTTCCATTCTATAACAATGCCCTTGAAAAACTACTGCTGTGTATTTGGTGAGGGTGCACATTTTGGCTTACTGCTTTGTTAAATACCTTCTTTTTTTTTCTTAGATAAAAAAGAATAACCTACAGATGAGGTTTAATGATGTATGGTGAAAACCTTTCCTCTTCTATACTTTAAGCAAGACTATGTAAGGTTTTTTCAAATCAAAATGCCTAATGTAGACTCTGTGGGTGGAATTTATCTCACTAACTGACTAAAAGTTAAACATCTTGACTGTCTTTGTAGTCAGTGGTGAAGGCAGGCACCTTTAGAAGTGTGACTCATTTTGTCCGAAGTGTCAAGAAAAGTTGGATAAATTGTCCCCTGAAGACCTCCAGCACTCTCCATTGACTTCAGAAAAAGCCTAGGAGATAGCTTAGTTGATCTAGCTTTTAGGTGACTAAAGTGAGATGGATCAGGTCAGGGATATCCAAAGCATTTTAAAGTCACCAGGAGCAGGCCCTTCATGTGCTTGAACAAATACAGAAGTTTTCATAATGCCATAATGTCTAAATGAGGATCCTGGTAGAGTGAAAGCCCTCTAGAGATGGAAGCACAATGTGAAACCACTCCCACGGCCCTGGTTAATGGGACCAGACTAGTCAAGAAAAAAGTTAGTATGACTTATCTTGCTAGTCGTTACAGTAAGCACCAGTATTCAGGATTAACTCGGGCACATAGAATCATAGAATCATGGAATGGTTAGAGTTGGAAGGGATCTTAAGGATCATCAAGTTCCAACCGCCCCGCCATAGACAGGGACACCTCCCACTAGNCTTCCCACAACCTGCTGGTCACACTTCTTTTGATGCAGCCCAGGACACAGTTGGCTTCTGGGCTGCCAGCACGCACTGCTGGGTCATGTGGAGCTTCTCATCCACGAGCACTCCCAAGTCCTTCTCCTCAGGGCTGCTCTCCAGCCATTCTCTGCCCAACCTGTATTTGTGCCTGGGATTGCCACATCCCAGGTGCAGGACGCTGCACTTCACTTGGTTGGACTTCATGCCATTTGCATTAGCCCACCTCTCAAGCCTGTCCAGGTTCCTCTGGATGGCATCCCTTCCCTCCAGCATGTCGACCACACCCCTGAGCTTGGTGTCATCAGCAAGCTTGCTGAGGGTGCATTCTATCCCTCTGTCCATGTCTCCTCTCTGTCTTCTGTTTCCCAGGTTTATATCAAACCCTTTTTCTCAGTGTTGAGGCATCTTCCTCAGCTTATTATTACTCACCAAACAAACCTACTTCCTTGGGAGAAGAAAGAAGTGGAGACCTGCACTGTAGGGTTCATACTTTAATCTAGTGGTTAGAATATTCACTTTGAAAATATTCTCCTCCTTTAAGAGTTATCTTAAATGTATCTGCTTTTCTCCTGGATGAGTTTCAAAGCACTTTCTAAGCTTTGCTGCAGTCGTAAAGTTCTTTCCTATGGAGTCTGAATGTTAATTAACTCACTGACATGAAGTACATGAAACAGTGCTAGGAACAGAAGACATTTCTGTCTCAGTCTTACTGCTAAGGAAAGGGCTGTGAATCCTCGTGATTGCCAAACTGTAGGCACCATAACCAGAAGGACACAATTAGAAAGACAATAGATCCCTTCTCAGAAAATACAGTATAGATCTCCAGTAACTGAAGCTATTCAGCTCAGGAGCCAGGTGCCCCAAGTGAAACTTTTCCAATCACAGTTTTTAATAGCAAGGTCGTAGCTGCACAGAAGAGATATTTATACCAACCTATGGAGCATCTGACAGGTTTTATTGCCAAGATTTGCATAAACTTTTTTCACCTTTGAACCTGCAGCATGTTTGAAAATATTTTCATGATAATTAGCAACTTTATATGTGTCCCAAATTATGCCCTAATTCTAATGAGATGTGTCATTAGAGAATCCAAATCTGCTAAATTATCTTTTTGAGTTGATTAACTTTCCCCTTCATATACCTGATTTAAAGTGGGAATCTAATTATCATCTCTTTCCTAACTCAAAGCTCTGAAATATTATATGTTCTTAAATTACTCACCAGGGAATGTGCACAGTGATGGTGCTGAATGGCATATTTCACAAGTGTTATACTTGCCACATAAATTATTATTAAATTATATTCCCTGAAGTGTACGTGGTGACATCTGGGGTTGCTTCAGGCATTTGGAGTTCCATGTCTGTTACCAAATCACTATGGTTTCAGGCAGCTAGAGTAATACCATCTGTAAATTAATAAATGTCACCCTTCTGTGCTACTTCCTTTCAATCCAGGCTCGTATCACGGCTTTCGTAGTTTGATCTGCTGTCTGCAAAATTATCATATAAATACACAAAAATTCACTGTTTTTCCATTGTGTTTTCTTTTTTAAATGTACAATTGGCACAAAAGGAATTTAAAGTTCTGTTCACAATAATACCCAGTTATAAAAAGAAATTTTTATTCTGTCTTTTTTTTATAATATGGGGATTTTCTCTTTTGTATAAAATTCCAAAACAAGCTGTATGCTACTGATTACTTGATGATTCACAAATAGTTTTGTTGGCCTGGAAATAAGAGAATTAACTACCTTTTTGATAGGAGTGAGGGTTTCACAAGTGCTTTCTTTAGCAAATGGAAACTTTAAGGAGAAAAAATGACAGGAAAATAACCAGTTTCTTTGTGTAAATCTGACTGAAGGGAAATCCTGCTTCATGTTTTGGAGGAGAACTGTGTTTTTTTTTCCTTTAGAGAATGCATGTTGGCATGCATTTTAATGAAATTTTAAAGTATGCAGCTTCATATTTAAAGTGTAATTTTAGCACATTCAGTAAAAAATTCAGTCTTTACTCAGAACAAGCTTAATGCTGTAATAGAAGCAACAGGGAAAATCCACACCATGCAAAAGCTTGTTGCTACACTCGTGCACAGTCTCTCTGTGCATCCTATCTGTACTACATTTGGGCAAGTGCAAGGCACGATTTTTGCTTGTGGTGGAAGCTGCCACATGTCCATATCATATGATGAGGCTAAATTGTGATCTGGATGAGCTTCAGGAACCCCGAAGGGGAGAAATTTCAGGTCTAAGATATTCTATAATGCAGCAAAGCACAGATCTTCTTGTAGGGCCATCATTTCCCCTTATCTAGCTAAAGGGATGCTTCGGTATGTTTCACTTTTTGGAGGTGTATCTTGTTGTCATAACATTCCCCAGAGAAGACACTACCACCTGCAGGAGTAATGTGAAGTCCCATGGCTGAGGTCCTCCTTGTATCCCTCTGGGCTTGAGATATAAATTGAGAGGAAGCCAGGGCAGAATAACCATGAAGCTCTTCTCTGTGTTGTTTGCCCTCAGATCTTCAAAAACGAATTATATAGAGACATACAGAACCTACAAAAAGAAGTATTTAATAATACTGGGATGTCACATGGTGTATTGAGTGCATGTGGCAAGATGTTGGCAGTAGGGGACTACAGGTGACTTCTGAAAGCTCAGGACACAGCTGAGCCTCATAGCCAGGCTGGTGATACTTCTGGGAAAACATATTCAAGAGAGCAAAATACTGCAAAAGCAGAAGAGGAGGGAAAAAAGTGAAAATCAGCAGTATGAACACCAAGGTGAGAGAAGGAGGAGGGGGAGGATGTGCTCCAGGTGCCAGAGCAGCAATTCGCCAGCAGTTCATGGAGAGGACCATGGTGGAGTAAACTGTCCCCTTGCAGCTCATGGAGCACCCCATGCTGGAGCAGGGGGATATTTCCTGCAGGAAGACCTGAGGAGACAGTGAAGGGGCAAGGTGTTGCTTTATTTTTTGTCTTTGTTTCTCTTTACCTACATCTATTTCAGTTGACATTATTAAATTATTTTTCCCCAGGCTGAGTCCATTTTGCCCATGATGGCAACTGCTAAGTGATCTCCCCAGTTTTATCTTGACCATGAGCTTTTTCATCATAGTGTCTCCCCGCTTCCTGCTTAGGAGAGAAGATTGAGTGGCTGGGTGAGTGTCTGGCTGCTAGTGAAGTCGACTCACCATGCATAATCCTGCAGATAATTATGTCATTCTCTTTACTCCCTATGGCTTGCTAATTAGTGTTTTTGTTATACTTACCTTCAACTACTTGTAAGCATGTGACTGCTTCTTTTACAATTGACTCAATACATATACCATTGCTTTAAAATTGTAATATGCTATCTTCTTCCTGTGTAGATAATATACTTCCTCTGTCATCAGCATATGTTGAAAACTAATCATGCTGTAAGGAGAAATAATGGAATTGCAATAGTAAGCCCATATTGACAGCATTTTCTGATTCTGAACCAGATCCTGTTCCCAATGTGAACATGTGAAAAAATAATTAAATCTCTGCTATGAATGCAGACCACCAACATTTTGAGAAAGCAAGTGAAAGCAGCTCCATGGTAAGGCAACAAAACTATATATAGAGAGAGTCTTTAACACCACATACCCTCTTCTGGAAAATAATGTGCGTTGCTATTAAAAAGCAATATGGCAGCAAGGTTTCCATTCGTGATCTCCAGTGCATGCCTTGCCTAAGCACTATGAATTAAGAGTGGCATCTTTTCAATGGTCAATTCAGAGGTGATTCAAGATCTCCTTGGACCATGTTGTGAGCAAAGATGCACTGGCTGGTTTCTTCTGTATAGGTTTCAAAATCTAAATCCAAGAAAAATGTATTAAATTAATTTATTAGATGCTAAAAGAGGAAGAGAGAAATAGAAAGAAAATGTTGACTTATTTACTTATAGAAATTTACTTATATTTTGAGAGAGAGTTTGATGGCTTAAACATATATACTGTGTATTTATCTTTGTCATGAATACGCACACATCCATATGTGTAACTGCTAAGGCTTCCAAACAAAACCCGTGCAAACTTATAATTTCTTACCAGTTTAACAACTCAATGAAAAAAATAACAAGAACTATTTTTTCCCACATAACTCCTCTGAAAAATCTCACTCTTCCCTCATAATTTATCTCATTACTAGTTGCAGATAGATTTGGTTCATTAAAATTATACATATATATATATATGATATCACTTTATAACATCACTTGTATTTTATAAACTATTACATACATGATAGATTTACAGATTTTCCCGGTCATTCGAGTATGTTTGTATTAAAACCAGGTTGCATGTTTTCACTTTAACTGTGGCTTGAGCACTTTCATCCTGAAAATAATGAAAAGTCAATCTTTCAAAAATGAATATTCTTGCATTGAGAATCACCTACATGACTGTTTGGTAACAATGACAGTTGCAATGACACAATAATCAGTTTTTGATGGTTCAGACATTAGAAAATAATAAGACCCTAATAAGGGAGACATAGGCCCATAGGTTAAGGTCCATTGTGCTACTGAAAGCAGTGAAGAATTCCTCTTCATCAAGGGCAGATATATTGAAGCAGATTAGGTATGATTTTTTTTTTTTTTTTTTTGAGAGAGAGCTGAGTGTATTTTAACACATCTGCTAGTATCCTTTTGGAGTTAATAAACTGGAGATTATTATCAAACACTGTGTGTATAAGCACTGAGTAAATAGTCCTAACAGACTAATGAGTGGACTGTAGTATACATGTCCCTTTATTTTTACATCAAATTTTGTATGGTACCTGAATATTACTGGCCTAAATTTATACAGGGTTGTATTGCAAGGCAGCATCCCAACTGAATGTTCTTAAAAGATAACCAAAGGGAAAGTAAATGACATCCTAATTCTTCCTACTTTCTCAAAATGCCTGAGTGAAGGGTGAGGCAAGGAGGAGAGGCATTAAAAAAAGGGTTCAGAGGGGTGCCATCTATAACCTAAGGAGAAGTTTCTGCATGTTCAAAACATCAGACCTATTCAACTAGACTAGTCCACAAATATTTACCAGCACCACCACTGTTACTTTAATTTCTCAGCCCTAAAAATTGTTCTGATTAGGTCAGATGAGAATAGGAAAATAAGGTCATAATAACCTTGTTTCCTGAGCATCAATCTGAATTGTCAGGCTGTTATTCCTGCAATATCTTTGCTATTATGCCACTCTCCGTGCCACCTTCCTCCTTTTTTCCATTAAATGCAAAGATACAAAAACAAGCTCTAGCTCAGGAGGCATCCCAGCCGATTAATGCTAGAAGCTGAAAGGGTTATATGAAGAAAAGCAAAATTACATGCTTGCTATTCTTGTACTCCTCCCTACAGCCCTCTAGTCTAGACTGGTCTAAGGCTGACCTAAGGCCACCACTCTTACATTTGGACATGCTTTCCTGTTTCCCTATCGCTTTCTATTTCATCTTGGCCTCAGAAAAATCCACCTTAGCAAATCAGGACAATGTGATCCCACAACACACTGTTGTGAGTAGAAAACCCAAGAATACTATGCTTTGCTTACCTGTTTCCCTACCAGTTACAGGTGAAGTTTCATAGGTCTTAGGGAATGTTCACTTTGCAAATAGGTTTCAGCACGCTTACAGGAAACTATATTAGAGTCTATTAAAGTTACTCAGGGGTATCATTCACCCTTCATTGAAACCAGTGAAAATCCTTTCTTACAGTGAATTGATTCTGGGTTATATATACATTTTGCCTTTTCTGCACTCCAGACTCTTCTGCAATATCCAGTCTGTTTACTAGGTCTTGCTTTTGCTTTTATTCATAAGCCATCACTGGGACACGGAGCTCTTTCATAGTACCGGAGATTAGACTGGCGTGATTCATGAAGCAAACCACAGGACCCAGCAGAAATCTGTAAGCAATATGGAATCAACAGGGATTCTATACGTCATCTAGCTGTTGTACCCTACTCCACCTGCAGCATTCAAGAGAAAACTGAACCTGGAAAAAGCTCATATTTAAAAGGCACACTGTTGAAGGGGGTGAATAGAGTACTCAGAGGTAAGGACCAAAGTGCTCAAGGAGACATTGGGTTCGCTGGAGCAAAGCTTTATGAACATAATGGAGAAAAAAAATAGCAATTGGACTGGAGCTAGCCCTAGTAGATATAATTCAAAGACCACCAAGATCCATAGGATCCTTCCCATTTATCTTGATAAAATTGGACTTAGTCCCAGTACAGCAATAAAAACAAAGTAGGAACATGTTTCTAGAGGGTTGTTTTGGTATCAGCTGTTCTTTTGTACAATAAAAGTTGTTCCCAGATATCCCTGTAAGATACACGCATCTACACAGAGTAGATTTTTTTCTACAAGTAATTGCCATAGTCCAATAGATTCTTCTAGGGTAGCCTGAGGTCTGCAAAATTTTTTCCCAACGCTTTTTGCAGTTTCAAGGGCTAAACATTTGTTATTTGTGCTCCATTAGAGTCACATAATTTCCAGCATATAATAGGAGAGTGTGCCAGTTTATAAATTTAAAAAAGAGAAGAGGAGTTTATTACTTGATGTTCAGAACAACAGTATGCTTTGTGTACAGCATTGGCCTTTGTAAAATTGTTCCCTGCGGTGATGTCTTTGAGTCTCAAGAGCTGATAAAACCCTTATCAAACTCCACTTATATGTTGCTTCTGTACCTTTGTTCTCTTGAAACCTGTCACTAAACAGGTATGGCCTCAGCAAATAAACTGCATTTTCAAGCCAATTCTTTAGCTGACGTACAGCCAGTATACTTCCAGTGAAAATCAACAGAATTGCAGTGATACAAATTGTCTAATAATAACTCTAATAATTTCTGTGTAGGTGTTTGTACAGGCTAAGCCCTGATCACGGGATGGAGTGCAACATGCTCCAGCTAGAACCTTTGCAGCGTTCTTCACTTGTCTGTGAGAAGAATATAGGAGTTTGACTAGTCTATCCCCAAATTACAAACCCCTTGAAGTAGCCCAGCTGCCTTGGACTGGGCATTTGTAAAGGGCAAAGCTCAGGATTACCCCACTCTCCTTCAGCATTCCTCCAGCCTACTGGTTTGTGAGTTTTGGGGTGTATGGGGTGTATTTCTGAGATCTATAAAACCTCCTTCCCCTTTAGCAATCTATTCATATCCAGATGGTCTCAAAGCAAGTGTGAGAATTTCTGCTTCCCTTTAACATTGTCAACACACGCTTTGTTCAAGTTAGTTGTAAGGGACCACTCGTATCTTCTCCTAAACAAAGGAGCCTGAAGAGACTTTTAATGCATCAAAAAATAACAGCACAAGGCCTTCTGTTCAAAGAACCAGTAAGGCTAATACCTGGTTATCTCTTGTGCTACTATGGGAAAGAGACACTAGTGTCTCAATAACCAATCTTAAGGAAACAGAACGTCCCTGTTTTCTCTCCCGTGAAAGACAAGATGATTCTCCAAAAAAAGATGCTATGCCCAGTGTTGACTCTTGCCTCGTTATCTGTGAATTGTATATTAAAATTCACACCCTCTATACGCTAATGAAGATTATCGAGATCATGCTAAACATATATGACTATAGCTCTTATCTCCCCACCCAAATCATGCTGTACATCACCCAGAAACTGCCCTTTCAGAGTGGGTGAACGCTAAATGGGGAAGACTTTCCCTGAGGAAAGATTTGTGACCTTGTAAGATTTTTCTTTGAAGAAACTCTGAAGAGCCCTTCTATGACCTGCGATGACTAGAGTAACGCTGGAACAAGGACCAGTGATCTCTTTATCTCTCTCCCTCTCTATCCCTCCTTCTCTATCCCTTAATTTTTTTCTTCATTTTATCCCTTCATTTTTTCCTTTCATCCCTTCTTTCCTTCTTTTTTTTTCTTTCTTCCTTCTTTTTCTTTCCTTTCAAAGAAGTAACACAAGGCATATTGTCCTGCCTGCTGTTGTTTGTGTACCTGTTGTTAACTAACAAAATGCATACCTTCCTGCCTGCCATAATTTGTAATATACCTAACTAAACATTGTGGGCTTAGTTAGGACCTGGTTACTAATGTAATAAACATTTGTATACGGACCTTGAGATTTGTCTCACTTTAGTCTGCACCACTGAGGATTTACAAACCTAAGTCACTTTTTCGCCCTCATTTCTGAGTGGGACATGGCAACAGTCCACAGACAATATATTTTCAGAGTACTAGCAGCTATAAACATAAGGCAATTTTTTGGCTGGCTCCTAGTCACAAGAGTTTTTAAGACTATACTTCATCTTCATAATGTAATTTATTCTTCGTATGGTAGAAAGCAAATTAACTATTCAATTAATAAAGACAGAGCACAAGCCAGAACTCAGGACAGTCAACTTCTACCATACATGCTCCCAGTAAGTGATATCTTACTCTATGTATAATCTGTTGACTTTCAGAATTGTTAATAGATGACGTTATACCATTTCAAAGGTAATTTTTGGCATAAAAATAAATAGTGAGAATGGAGATGAGCTACAATCATTTCTGCTTCCTCAAATTACACTTGTAGGTAGACATTTATTCACAATTACACTGTTTTCATAAAGTTTAGCTGCTTGAATCGCAGTACTGTTTTATACTGCCAATTTTTATTTATAGCATCATCAGTATGTTCATTGATTGTGTCTAACATATTTTCAAAACTTTTTTTCAAGTGAAACTTCTTACAGGTTTGACAATGCTAAAGGCTTCATCCAAAGCCGGTCAAAATGAAAAGAAAAACTCCCTTTTTCTTTAGTAGGGCTTTGATCTAAATGTATGTCAAAGTGTTCATCAAGGCCATATTTATGCTTGTCTTGCAAGTGGGCATCAGACTGGACCCATGGCACTTCAGCCAAATACTCTGGGACCAAGGATAAGGTCTCAGCAGGCAATATGGAGCTATGCGCCTTAAAGAAAATATTTTCAAAATAATATCGTTGGATCAGATTATAAAACTCTTACTTGCAGTTTTCTGTAGCTTCTTGCCAGCCCAGTTTCACTGAACAGGAAGGAATGACTCATATACGTGCCCCCAGCAGAGGATAAAGTCCCTGAAGGTTAAACAAACACTGTGCTGTGTACTAAAATGCCTAAGATAACATTACATGAGACAAGAGTTAATAAGCACCTGAACTCTATGGCACACTACCACAACTTTTCTACTTTAGCTCCAAAACAATATCTCTGTAATATTCTACTTTCTCCAAATAGTTGCACCAGCTCATTCAGAGCTAGTGTAGGGATCTCCATCACACCGCGCTAGACACTTCTGATCGTATCATTTGCTGTGGATTGGTTTATTGAAAAAAGAATCTCCTGGCTCTTCATGTGTGTTTCTTTGCAGCAAGTTAAAAGTTATTCTTTGCATCAGCTAGTTGAACTCCACCATATATTGGGACAAACTTTGCACCCTGCTCCTCCACATTTTCTGGATGACAGCCTGGTCAGGGCACTAGCCACACAGAGTAGTATCACCACTATCCAGACCAGCAAGAAAGATACCGAACCCTACAACAGCAAAGTTTTCTGTTCACCTAATCTATGGCTCTGTGAACATGGACAGATTATTCATGTGGCTGAATGCTAAAGGGAACAGTTATCCATCACAACGGCTGTTACTGGTCCCTTGTGCCATTCCAGTCAGATCTGGGAGAAATAAATGCTAGAGCTTGCTTTTTCTTCAGTAGCAGAAAAAGAACAGAGAGGAATCAGGTACTATCACACCTTGTCATGATCTCTGAGCGATGACAGAAGCTGAGCAATGAATCTAATCCCACAAATTGAGCCACAGAAAGATGCCTTCTGAGTTTATCTATCTTTTTGTCTCCACAGGGACAAAGAGGAGGGAAGTCAAGCCTCTAGGTTTTACTAATCTGAAGCTTCTACATATGAGTCAAATCAAATGAGAGGATCGAATATTTCATAGGATGGGACACACTTCTGCAGGAGTCAGAAAAAGGAATGGATGGAATAGAAGAAGAAAGAAAATAGGATGGAAATTATATGTACTGAATCAGGCTGTTGACCGTGAATCTGTAGTTATAGAAGAGTCATCCTATGCGTGATCACCTTTGCCCATAATATTATACAATTATCACTAGGAAGAAAAAAAAGGCAGTCGAAAAAGGACTTTTTTTTTTTTCCTTTTCAGTGTCATGATATTTAGCTGTTACATTGCTTTGTTTTCTGAAGAAGTCTGCTGTCATAATAGACTTAGTAGGAGATATCATAACCATAAATACTGTATGCTGAATGTTCTCAATTAGCTTACTAACTAGGGATGTTATATTAGGAGTCAGAGAGTATTCTGGGAACAATTAATCTGTTGATGCTGAAGTCAGATATCACAGTACAAAGTATTTTAGTGTCTCCAGATTTACCTCTTATGACTGTGGAGAAAACTCTTGATTACAGTTTTCTGATTCACGTTGAAGACTACTGATTTTAGAGCAAAGCTACTTTGGGGAATATTGCACATGCTTTCATAGTCCCTCCTCAAAGTAGTGCAAGAAATCTCCTTTCTGGATTAAAAGCAGACAGACCAATGAACTTCAATAAAACATTGTCTGAAAGTAATGACCTATGCTAATGCTTGCCAGTTAGTAGGCTTTTTTTTAAATTGAATTAGTAGATATGACTGTTAAGTCTACTCTGTGATTGAAGCACCTCTAGTGTCTGTTGTATTAGGGTATCAGGTAAAGTGCAGCCAATGCACTCTCTGAAGTGCTTCTGAATCAAAGTCTAGAGAGAGAAACAAGCGAAGTCTTGTGTTTACTGAGTGTGGTTACCACTACGCTTTGAGGACCACTGCACTGTAAAGATAATTCTTATATGTTGCACATTTCCAAGACATATATTCAGAGGACTTTTACTGCTGCATAGGTTATAACATTCATCAGATTATTGTGAGTGTGAGCTACCCTAACTTTCCTTATGAAACAAAACAAAGGCAGAGTTAGGAAAGAGTTTAACAGCAGGCCTCAATTACTGATTTTTCAACCTAAGGCCCATCTGTTTTATCTCACAAATAAAAGATATCAAAGTAAGAGTTAAAAAAAAAGGGAACTGGGAGTGTGCTGCATGGAGAAGAGAAGGCTCCAGGGGATCTCGGTGGATAAGGAACTGGCTTGATGGCCGCACTCAAAGAGTTGTGGTTAATGGGTCAATGTCCACGTGGCGGCCAGTGACGAGTGGTGTCCCGCAAGGGTCAGTACTGGGACCAGTACTATTTAACATCTTTGTTGGAGACATGGACAGTGGGATAGAGTGCACCCTCAGCAAATGTGCCGATGACACCAAGCTCGGTGGCACGGTTGGCACGCTGGAGGGAAGGGGTGCCATCCAAAGGGACCTGGACAGGCTTGAGAGGTGGGCTAATGCAAATGGCATGAAGTTCAACCAAGCCAAGTGCAGACTCCTACACCTGGGACGTGGCAATCCCAGGCGCAAATACAGGTTGGGCAGAGAATGGCTGGAGAGCAGCCCTGAGGAGAAGGA
>VXBW01008243.1:619862-706227 GCA_013400375.1 Thinocorus orbignyianus
AAGGTCCCTTCCAACTCTAACCATTCTATGATTCTATGATTCTATGATCAATGTGTCTAAATACCTGATGGGAAGGAATGAAGATGTCAGAGCCAGGCTCTTCTTGGTTGTGACCAGTGACAAGACAAGAGGCAATGGACATAAAGTAAAGAAAGAAATTTCATCTAAACACAAGACCCTTTTTTTTTTTTTTTTTTTTCTGTGAAAATGGTCAACACTGAAAGTGGTAGTCTAGAGACGTTGTGATGTTTCCACCTTTGGAGATATTAGAAAGTCATCAGGACATAGTCCTGGGCAACTTGCTCTGGCCCAGATAGTCTCAAGATTTCCCTTCCAACCAGAATGAGTCTGTGATTTCAGAAAAGGTTTTACATTAATTTTTGCTTTACTTTCAACTTATATTGTAAGTTCTTATAAGTTATCTCAAGCACTTTATTTTTTAAATACACATCATTAGCAATGTACTGGTTTTAAGCCATCTGAGCAATGCAAAAGATCTGAGGAAGTCTCAACATCTTCGACTTTTAAAATGAGACAGTTTAAAATTAACTGCCACTTTCCAATACAAGTCACATTCATATCCCAGAAGAGATGAAGAACCTTGCTCTGCCAATGGAAGAGGAAAACATTGCTGAACACCTCTCTAAAGAAACTATGACCTCTGCATGACTAAGCCAAAGGGAAAATCCTGGCCATTTGTGCAAAGATTTCACATAGAAAATTTCAGCATAGCTGATTTTAAATACACGAGAAGTGAAAAGGCGGAGGAACAAATACAGCATGAATATTAATGTCAATTCCTAATCATAATCAGAAGGAATCAAACCCAGTATTATCATTTTGGCAGAGTCCCATGAGTTCCTCTTTTTCCTGTGTCTTGAATGTGCCAATAATTAAAAACAAAAAATCTGGCATCAGCACAGTGATTGAAAAGTGTCTTCAACCCCAGACATTTCAAGTATAGTAGGAGATCAGTGTAGTATCATTTTCAAGGAAAGCAATTTCTCTTCAACAGTCTATGAAAAATATCTGGCCGATTTCTGGCCAATTTCAATTCAAGCCGAACTTTTGCTTTTCTAATTACGTCTCTGTATAACCTGGCAATGCCCTTGTAGTTCTCAACTGGTATTCATCCACTTTTCCACCTCTGGTATGATTCTTTTCTAGTTTTGAGCAGCCTCAGAAGATGGCAGTTAAGCCAAGGGGTGTCTTACTACACCTACTTCACTTGCCTTTAAAGAGAATGAACTGGTTTTGTTCTTCTAGGAGAGCATTTTTGAAAAACTCCCAGCACTCACTGGCTCCTTTATCCTCTACAGAAGCTTCTCAGAGAATCCCTTCCAATGGACCTATGAGCAAGCTGAAGTTTGCTCTTCCAAAATCTATAACCTTCATTAGTACTGTCCTTCAGTGTTCCCAGAAGGATCCCAAGCCTCACAGTATTGTGATCACTGCAGCCAAAACTAAACTAACTGAGATATTACAAAGCAAGTTTTCTTGTTTTGTGAGTAGCAAGTCCAGCAGTGCCTCATTCCTGNAGTCTAAAACCTTTGCCCTAGTACTAACCTTCAGCATGATCACTAGGATCCCATACTCCACAGTATTGTGATCACTGCAGCCAAAACTAAACTAACTGAGATATTACAAAGCAAGTTTTCTTGTTTTGTGAGTAGCAAGTCCAGCAGTGCCTCATTCCTGGTCAGTAAATCTAACATTTCTATATATAAATGTTTATATATTTACTAGTACACAAACTTTATTTCATTAAAGAAGATTTACTGTGAAGGTGGTGAGGCACTGAAACAGGTTGCCCAGACAAGTTGTTGATGCCCCATCCCTGGAAGTGTTTAAGGCCAGGCTGGATGGGGCTTTGAGCAACCTGCTCTAGTGGGAGGTGTCCCTGCCCATGGCAGGGGTGTTGGAACTTGATGATCTTGAAGGTCCCTTCCAACTCTAACCATTCTATGATTCTGTGATTCTATGATTCTATGATCAAGCTCAGTGGTGGTAGACATACTTTTCTAGAAATAATCCAAATGTCTTAGCTATCTGGAAGGTCAATTTCAACAAGTATAGATAATTTAGATCTTTTCTTTTCATTAGCCTCTTCTGTAAAACCAGAGAAATGAATGTGGGGAGAAAGATTGCAAAGGTATCTATTTCCATTTCATTTGTATGAATTGCTTGGGATGGGTTTTTTTCTTACAGCCTCCTGATGAATACCCTGTAGGGAGTGCCTGACTCAGGTTTGATTTTATTGGTGCGTTAACAAATGTAACAAATTTAATTTGGTAAGTTAAGTCACTGGAACATGGCAAAGAAGAATCATTTTACTAAGTTATTATAATTAGATCTTGTTTTGCGGTTTGCAGAGATTAAAAGTAATTCAAGTACATCCTTATGAGTACAGAAACATATAGCTATCCTAAATAAAAGGTTACCTGTGTGGAATAACTGAGAATAAAAACAACACAGCAGTTACTGAGATGTTATGCATTGTTTTACACTGCTGGGACTTCTCACAGCCAGATCCCACAGTCAAAGCAATTTCTGTGTACACACAGAGAATTCTCCCTGTAGAGGGAGAAGCTCGGAGTTCTCACCTTCTCTGGAAGAGTCACTGGTTATGTAGGTGTCAAAATTTGGTTTGCTGGGGAATGAGACTGTTGCAGTCCTATCTCAAGATACTTAAAAGCTATCACACGTTTATTTCTGCTTGCCGAGATCAGAGCAGCATCAGGAGACTGCTGTTAGGTCTCTGTCTGCTGGGTCCAAGTAAATCTGAAAAAATGCATTATTGTCTTCATTTTTTACTATTCCATGACATATTCTGAGTACTGAAAATGATAACAGGTTGTTGAAAACGTCTGCACCACTGCACAGGTGTGTGGCACAAAAGGGAAGTTTGAGAAAGAGGGTGTCAGTGAACACTGAAATACAGCAGATTTGCATCTCTGCTCCTTAGGCCTTCACACAGGTATCTCCAAATACTGAGAAAACAATTTGTTTGTAGAAGTAGCCAGAAGGTGTTAAGGAGCCTTGTTTAAGTAACAGATAGCATGAACACTAATGCTTTTTATTATTTCATGTTATACTGGTATTATTGCATGAGAATTGTGACTCATTGTTCGTTACAGATATTGCTGGATCTGTGCCTCTGTCTTTATCTACCAATACTTCCTCTAGATGTCAAGATTTGCTGCAATGGGAAGCTAGCATGATTGTTTCCATACAGCCACAAATTCTCACAAATATTATCAACACAATGACACTGTGAAAGATTTGGTCTAGCTGTAGGATCTAGAACTGCCAGCGGGAAGCAACAAACTGGTAAAAGAGTTGACTGACTGCAAATCTTACTGCAGACTGCTATACACCAAACATCTTCTCCCTCCACATTTCCTCAGATGCCTACACCATGCAGGTGATTAAATCAGCAATGCCCCAATGCACACAATAGATTGAAGTAACCATTTCACAAAGAGCTTGTGCAATCTTGTACCTTTCCCTGAAAGAGGCCAAGAGATTCTTTAATTTGTAGCAGATGATTTCACTAATCTGTCCATAGTCATGCATAAGTCATTGTCCTGTATAGTCACAGTTAATTTAGACACTATTGATGAGTATGAGTACTGAATTGGAGAAGGGTGTTGGCCCTATGCTGATTTGCCAGGTATGTTTATGTTTTTCCTGTGGGGGTGTTTCAGAGCTCAACAGCAGGTTGCATCTGCACATGCATTGGGGTGCAAGTGATGGAGACATTAGAAGAAGCTGGTCTTGAATACAGCCTCATCTTTATGTTTAGCAACATTGCTTATAAAAGTGAGCTTTCATAGCGAAAATAAAGCATGGATAATTGTTAATAATAAACCATATTACAATGTAGTGGTGGTTAATTAAAAAAACAAACAAACAAACAAACAAACAAACCCAAACTATTCCAAATAACCAATATAGAAATCTGTAAAAGCTGAATTTCAATGTAAGTAACAGTTTTGTAAATAATGCTGGCACTAACTTAGCTTCTAATCTAAAGAATTTTCAGTTAAAATAACGTGTAGGTGAAAAAAAGAAGAATTTTTTTTCCAGATCTAATAACAAATCTACATGAATGGAGACCCAGATACAAAACATGGTAATGTGTTTTTCCGGTAATTTAAATACACCATTAGATTTAATACTGATGTTCTTTCACCGAAAGTAGAGATTCTTTTGCACCTATTTTTTATGCAACAGCATAGGTATTTATTGTTCTTGATCAAGTTGACATTGTGTTAATACTGGAAAAATTTAAACTGGTTTAATTTAATCATTAGTTGTATTTCTGTTTTGATTATGTGTTTGTGATAATTAATTTACAGTTAAGAATGAAGTTTGCCTTTCATTCAGTATTTGAATTTCACATTCAGAGGGAGACAGTTTTCCAGAAAGTCTGTCTCAACTCCTGCCGGTATTGAAATTTTCTAAGATTTCTAGGGCACTTTTTTTTTCCTCCATGGGAGTGTTGGAGAAGGAGAACTTGAAAAGAAGAAGGGGAAATAAAGGCAATATTACAGAACAATGGTAGCAGAAGCACACACAGTCATAAACGGAGGACAAAAAGCTGGGTTTGCATAAAGCTACTGCAACAGCAGCACAGAAAATTGATGACATGTGAAAGAAAGGATATGAGAGCAAGGGAAATCTCTCTGATCTCAGATCAGATGAGAAAGACTCATTTATATTAATTGATTATTTTGTCCTTATTACAAATATGTTTTACTGTTCTGTAAAGGAGAAGTTTTAAATAAAGGTTGAATATATGTTAAATAATATGCAGTTAACATATCAGAATCCTGATGAAATTTCTTTAAACATCTCCTGAAATCTGCTGGTTTATTATTGCAAACAATAGAATGTCTAGAGATGAACCACTAAAGGATTCAGCCAACCCTTCACTGCCATATAATCCTTCATGTCTCATTAACCCCAATCTAATTTACGTAAACTACTGAACCTTAAAGTTGCCACCAATAAAATTTGCAAAAATACATGTAAGGGTCAAGATAACAAATCACAAGACTATAAAATCAATTTCTTTTTCAAAGGATACTTTGCCAATAATCTCACGGTAATTTTCATGCCAGGGAAGAAGAAAAATATTACATGAATGAAATTACTCTGTCCCTTAACTGTTCATTTACAGATTTTCATGCACTGTATTTTTGTATCAGAGAAGTGTTCTGTATAAGCTAGCATACATTTTCTAGGTGTCATGCATCTCCATTACAACTTAACTTCAGTGTTATGTGCTCTCTGATGGAGTATGTTACTTCCTTGGTGAGAACTGAAAGGAGACATATGAGCGAGTACTATGAATTGTTTGGGTTGGAGTAACACCCAGTTAGTGATGTTCATGCCAGTTCAGCTATTGGAAATACATGAATGTAAATAGTTTTTAGTTCTCATACTGTATTATCACCCACTCAGGATCTGAAGAAAAAAAACAAACTCAAAAGTAAGATTTTTTGGTAGATTATATACCTCTGAATATGATTCTTGCTGTAATTGATTTAAAAATCCAATCCCCATCAGATGCAGACACAAAAGTAAATGTCAAGTTATCTTTAGAACTTTTCTAAAGCATTCTGGGACCAGGAAAGTGAACATTTTTCAGGCTCCAGATTTTACAACCATCAGAAGTTAAATTTTCACTAAGGTAATGACCCACCGTTTAGTCCATATGTTTGTTGCCTAAAATTGTTGAAAAATGGGATTACATAATGAAAATTTTAGACACTCTTGTCTAGTCTAGAAGTTTATTTGAACTGATATTTTGAGATAGTTTCTTAGGGACCAGCCTCCTGTTGTCTCCTGTTTGCATGCCACATGACTCAGTCTTCATGCGAACTTGAAGATTTTCTACTTAATTTGGAAAGTTCAAGAATAAGACTGCTTTTTTGAAAAGGTTGCATGTATCCTATATGCAGTAATCCTTTCTTTATTTTTGAGTTGGCACAAAAGAAACAAGTGTCAAGCCAGCTGGTGCTGCTGTTGGACATACTTGAGGCATCCTGCTGTCACCATTCAACAGGCTTGCTTCTACCTCCAGGAACAGGATCTGGGTGGTTTGACTGAGTGGATGGTAGAGCACCCAAGAAGTCATATCCCTTCCTTCCAGGAAAAGCGATCAGGAGTATACTTAGTATGCAGATGTGCCTGACTTCCACAACACACCAGGACTGAAGAACCATGCAAGTATGTACATAAAGGAAAAGACTGATCTAAATTCCCATTAATGATGAAGGTTAATAGTCACGTGATTCAAATATAGCTTGGTCTTTTCTGAGCATGATGTACCTCCCAAGCAGTTAAGAAAAGGGAAGGATATCACTCTTGTCTATGGAAGCTATTCACCCCATTTTTGTCTGCAAAAAAGCTACTGTACTGAAAATCTGAAAAGGAGAACAGAAGCAAAGGATATACCTCAACAACCGATCCACACTGCCCACAAGTCTTGAAGATATGAATCTTTCCCAAATAGCACAGTCATAGGTCTGTGCCTCAACTCTTTGTCCAAGTACAAGCTTAAGGCACAGCAGACATTGGCACATCCACCACTTCTCATCCCAGCAGGAAGACAGGACATAGCTCAGAACTTTGCAAATCACTTGTGCTCTGATATGATACAGTGTAGCAACAGCCTGCCTTCATGGCCTTAACCTGGAAGCTCACAAGACTTACACAAACCCTTTGTCACTATTCAGGACATCCATAAAGACTTTCATTTCATGGACATTGTTGGTGCCTAACAAAATGGTGCCTATTTTAATATCTGCATATCAGAGAGCTCACCAAGGCCTCACATCACCTTGCTTCCAGTGAGGTAGATGTCTTCTATACTTTTTCATTTGGCCAAGTATGACTGAAAAGAGCTGAAAGGTTGGAAACATACAGGGCAAAGGTAGAAGTGAGAGAAACTGGCAGACATAATTACACAGGAATTGTTTTTTTGTAGGCTGGTGTCTATAAGAGGCAAATTTAAAAATGATTCAAGTAAAAGCAGAACAAGGTAAGTAGAAGTAAGATAAGGCAGCACAAAAAGCCTGACCCCAGTTCTTTGCCTGTTTTGAGGGGGGAAAAAGTCAGGTTGTGCTAAAATGTGATTTATTAAAAAATATTGTGAAAATGTTTTGCATTAAAAGAAGTGTTCATTCACTTTGCAGTGAGATCTTTTTAATTTATTTTTTTTAATTTCCTAAAGTAAGTAGAAGTTTCAAAATAAAGAAGACATTTCTTTTATTTAAACATTTTTTGGAGTGAAATTTTTTTGTTTCTGAATTTTGGTGGGTTTTAGTCTGAAGCCCGTGTGGTGAAACTATAGTAATTCATGGAGAAATTACTTACAACAGATCTGGATTTCCAGATACATTCAAATGGGCCCCACACCATAAAAAAAATATCAGAAAGGAACTGCATATCACTATTCTGTTCCTTGGTAGGGCACTGTCTTATTCTGGAAGCAACGGACTATTAAACTACCTTTACCGATGATAGAATTAGAGATAGTGTCCTCACAAGCCTGGGCTTTCGGTCGATTAAAAAAATCAATTTTAAATGGCTTCTCTTTCCTTTGTGCTATTTACCCAACTCTGTCCTGCAATGGAAACTTGATTCAGTCAATTACAGATGGAACTCTAAATATACCTCTTGAAGTCTCTCTAAGATTTCTTTTATTAAATAAAGTTCATAAAATTGGCATCAACAGAAACACTGCTATCCCCCACTACATTTGCCTATTCTCATAGTGGTCTTCAGAAAGATCCTCTCTACTTCTGGTTATAATTTTAACTTTTCTTAGTATCTATTAAAATCTTCTTTTCAATTCTGTAAGAACAGAGCATTTTTTTCTTGTTTTTATGGAGAAGCTGGCTTCATCATTGCATCTTGAATATAGTAGGACTGAGACTTCAAAAATATATTAATGTATTAACATTTTCCAGTACAATATTTCCACTTTTTAAATGCTTGCTTGTTGTTTTTTTCAGCTGGAGAAAAGAGCTTACACAAATTTCTCCTGGACTTAACTGAAAGTTGATCTTGTTAGAACTACAAAACCTTGAGATGCTCCTGTCTCCTTTTCTGCTCTGTCTTAGAGCACTATCCTGCAGACAAATTCCTCTTTTCTGCTTGTTTGCAGATCTCTGAGCTCTGCCATTGTCACCTTGTCACCTTCTCTGACAAGCAGAGCTTGGAAGCATGGTATAATACTTTTTGCTATTGCTGAGGTATTTGGTGAGATAGAGAGGATTACATATACAAGGAGAACTGTGCTTTATAGACCTCGTTTAATTTCCTTCCATACAATGAAGTTGATGTTTCTTCAGATTAAATGTAAGCTTAAAGTGGTCTTGTAAATATAAGGAAAAACCTACAAATGAGCAACCTAAACAGAAATAAATGGAATTCGAAAGAGTGTACCCACATCTAATTCAGACCATACATACTGTAACCTTTTCTCATATGCCTCAGATATACGAGTCATTCATTTTATCTCAAAATTTTAATATGATGTATTATAAACTCATATCCAGAACCAAAGTTATTTCTTCATTGTAGTTCCTTAGTAGTTCTGATTTGGGAAAGGCAAAGGAGTAAATGTCAGGATCATCTTTAATTAAAGTTTATTGAACTATTGTCTGCTGTGAGTGCATGGCCTGAATAGCTGAACAGTGTTTTCTGTCCGTTTTGTACTTGTAGATAACATACACCCCGGTGTGCAGGCCATAGGAACCTTTCAGAAGGCTTATAAAGAGATTAGTTTAAAAAATACAAAGAACATTGTCTTATTTTTACACTGCTAATTTTACTCTTGATTAGAATCTTGCAAAAGCTATAAATCAGCATTGGAGACAATCAGAGCTTTCTTTCATTGCAGTCATTTCACAATGGTTTTAACTCTTCTTTAGTCTCCAAAGTAAGCAGGAAACAATGAAGCTAAAAGATTTTTTGATTTGTTATGTTTGTGGGTTTTTTCTATGCGAGAACATAATGTTCTTTCCATTTCTATTTCTATCAGCTGATGTGATAACCAGGGATTAATTAAAGAATCACTTGTTGCTGCCTCTTGTATTCCAAATAGCTTTAATCCCTGAAGTTCCAAAGTAATAAAGACAGCAATATCATGCTGCACACATGGGACAAGAAGAACAGTCCACCTTTGGTCTCATGTCATGCTAAACCACAAAAAATAATAAACCCATAACTTACATAATTCCCTTGTGAGCAGTACTGTATATGGAGAAATGCTGGGGATTCTCGTTCTCCACAGCTTCTCCACAGGACTCTGGTGAAAAAGGGCCAACACTTCATTGTCCAAATAGCCTGTCTTGGAAGGAAGTCACATATATTTCAACCAGCACAGAGAATGTATGGCTAAAATAAACAAAAAAATAAAAATAAAAAATAAAAAAAAAGACCACAAAGACAAAATACAAGACATACAAGACAAACACAGCAAATAAACCAAAACCCCAACCAAGCTACTGAAAATTGTTAAAGATGTAGATTTCTGAATGATGGAAGAGCACATTTGACAGATTGACAGTCTGATGTTTTCACTATGGCCATTTATGCACACTGTGCAAACTTCTTTCTTCATCCTACCAACATGAAGAAACCACAATAAGAGGAAACAGGACAGCTCAGGCCATGTCTGAGGTATCTGGAGTTATTCTAAACTCTTAAATTCAGATAAACATTTTGGGTCTGGCTAGGTTGGGATCAGATCCTAGTGCATGGCATGTAGCAGCCCTGCCTTCTCTAAGCCATAGAGAAAGGAACCTAGCAAACAAGTTAGAAAGGAGCTTTGACATTCTGAGGCCAATTCCCTGATCTAAAACATGGGTTGCTGAATCTCCATAGAGCACATCAAAGCTGTATGCATTTCGGTTTAGATTTCCTAAGACTTCATACCCTAGAATTTCTTAACTTGTGGTCTGGAGACTACTGGAAGAGCTGTGATGATCCACCAACTACAAGACATTAAGCAGAAGAAAGGGGAAGAAGTTAAAATTCCTCAAACAGATCCTCTTTCCAATGGTTTAGAAGCAATTCTCAAGACCTTGAAGAATCCTGTGTGTGCAGCATATGACGACACATCATTGCAGAGTGCTGTGCAGGCAAACCTTAAGCACCAAGCTGGAAACAACAGAAGGAGGAAAGAAGCTAACTGAAGAGGGTTAATTTGGTGTCTGAGGTAGTATTATGCCAAGAAGTCATAACACTTTTCCAGTTACATAATCAGCAGCAATTTAAATCACTTAGGTTCATGGCTTTGAAAATACTTTTGCTAGTCAACCCTTCAGAACCTCAGTAAAGGAGTTACTGATTAAGCTACTTTATACGAAATACTTCCCAGTATCTTCCCTCATTTTAACTCAGGAGGAAATGCTTTTGATCATGACTGGAAGTGGCATGTACTGGCTTAATTTCCAACACTATTCACAGCTCGTTGATCAAATATTTTAACATGAGGATTGACACAAAAAATCCCTCTCCGATAATAGTCAAGAACCCAATGTCTGGGAAAGACAATTATATTAAAGAAAAAGAAAAACATTGTGAATCCTCCTAATCTACTTCGTATCTAGTCCAAAGTCTTACCTGTTAACAGAATCATGGAAAGAGTCAATACCATTTGGCAAAAAAAAAAGTCTTCTAAATGCATCAGACCAGGAAGGTTCTAAGCCAAATTCTCTGCACATATAAATGGACTACACACCATTGCAATTGCTGGGAGAATGGAAGCTTGGCTGTCCCTAAAATTAAATCAGTTATAAAAAAGCAGAGCATCAGCTTATGTAAACCAAAACAAGGACAGAATGTGGGAAGGTCTTTCAGAGACTCAGTCATCAATCTGTATTTGTAAATTCTAGTAAAACCAAAACCAAAGTTGAACAGGCTAAACCAAAACAAGGACAGAATTTCTCTGAAGTAATTTCTGTTTACCAGAGGATGCAACAGCACTCAGCAATAGGCAAATTAATTTTTCTTTCAATTTAGTGGCGAAACTTTCCAGTGTACTAGTGTTGTCATCCAGTCTTTTGGTAGCATGAGGTTTGTAGATGAGTTTGCTGGTTTAGGATTTGTGTTTATCTTCCCAGCAGGTAATGTATGAGACAGTCACTTCTAGATGCACCTGACCAATACTTTCTATAGAAACATTTGTATTAATGACTTCTGAGCTCTTTCATCATACTGCGTACCCAAAAGGAGACCTGGCAGGACAGAACATTTAAATTAAATGATGTCATTTTGAAGAGTCAGACCAAGAGAGTTGAAACCACTGCTGCCTAAACTATTACTCTTGCAGAATGATAATATCTTATTTTTAGAACATTGAACATGTCTCGCCCTGAAGCTCAAACAGTACTCTAATAGTTATTAATGGCAGCTGTCAGGTATGCATCTATTGACCAAGAATGAGTCACACTGGCCATACTAGAAGCCCCAGTTAGCTGGAAAGCTTGAGATTTTTTTTCTTATTTTCTGTCTTTTTTTTTTTTTTTTTTTTTTTTTTTCATTAGCTCATTCTTCTGCAGGCAGCATGATAATGAAATATCAGAGTGTTTATCTGCAGCAGCCATTAGGCCAAACTGATGAACTTGTTCTGGAGATACAAACAGGTCATCACCTGCTTTGTCAGTAAATAATACTGTTAAGGAGGCAATTTCCATCACTGTAGGTACTCACAAGTTAATTTAGAAACTACCAGCTTTTAATTAGTAGTGCAGCCAACATACTGTGTGGCGAAATCTTGCAGAAAACCCTTCAATTTATTAGGAAGTTAAAGAAATACATTAAAAATACTCTCTCCCCCACAAAAGAGTGATTTGAAGGTCTCTAATACTAACATGATTGATATTAATGGTTAAAAGGCAATAATTTAAAATGTTATATTTCTTTGTGTTCTAAAATAAAGTGACTTTCAGACACATTTCATTTTTATCACGCTACAGTATTTGCAAATTTAATTTCAAAGTATAATTTTTATGTACATAGTTTGACAAATCAGCTGCTGCGGCTGTCTTACAGTAATTAATATAGGCATTTAATTCATGCTTTCCAAAACAAATAAGGCAACTACAAATAGTATAAAATCTGTATCAACAGTTCCCGTGAACCCTCGATATCAAGCAAAGTCTGCTGTTAAGCCTTTATGCAGGAAAGGTCTGCAAAGGCATGAAAGATGCACAGAAAATCCAGCAAATAGCTGCCTGCCTGTTAAACAGAGAGACAGATACAGTGTAGGTCTGCACCCTTCATTTCAGAATGCAATTAAAAATCCTGGCCCTTGCCTAAGATCCGTCAGAGAGAAACTGCTCCAAAGAGATAATGACACAGACAGAGCCAAGGGGAGAGGTCTCAGGAGACCAAGATGAACCACGGAGTATCAGCTTTTTGAGACTGAAGACCCCCTGGTCTTGCAAGACTCTTTTAACGTTGCTGTTTTTAGGTCACTACTTAGTGGCCATATATTTCCAAATGCCTCTGCAGTAATAAAATGGCACTTTCATGAGTGAAAAAGTGTGAGGAAAGAGGAGAAAAAAAAGGCAGTGGAGGAAAGGAGAGAGAGAGCGGATAGGGAGAGAGAAACCATTAAATGAGTTTGAAGTCCCTTTGTTCAGTATTGTACTACCCTTAGCATGAATCCCCTACCAAGATGATCTGATAGATTGGACATGCCTAAATACATTAGACAAGAAAAAATAAAAGGTGTACCTGAGCCACAAACCAACACGTAGTCACCATTATTCAAGTGTGCCAGACAATGTCCATTAAGTAAAAACAAAATGCACACTAGGATCTCTGGACATGATGATATGCTCTGCTCTCTCCTGGCAAATGAGCTGATGTCCTGCTAGCCATGCTCTTCTGAATGACCAAATTGGCTTCTGCACTTGGACTGTCCTCTCCACTGCTCTAACATTGATTGATCTTGAGCCAGGTCCTTCTTTGAACACGGTGTGGTGCAAGGCACAGCAATCTCTCTCCTTTAGTCTCTACTTTTACCTCCTAAAAGCCAGCAGTCCCAGATGGAACCACTTTTCCCACCTGAAAGCTGTGGAAAGCATAGGCCTTTACATTTTTGCTCTCCTGCTTGTGGACTTTGCTTTTTGTCTACATGTGTGTTCCAGTCTGTTTTCCAGATCTCAACCTTTTTTCTCTCTGGAAGTTTCTTGGCATTCCATGTCCAGAGAAATGGCTGGCGTATGCACTTCTGACCTCTGTCCCCTCTTTCTTTGATATTATGACAGTTAATATGAAAAGTAGTGCTGCTACCTTGGAAGAGTCTTTGATGAATCACTAGTAATAACCCAACATTTAATCCTAAAAATTGGGCTACCTGTCAAGTTCATCCGCAAAGCAATTTCTTTAATTTCCACTGATGGTCCTCTTCTAACAGGGTCACCTCCCTCAGATCAATATCGGCTGAAATGTGATTTGGCTTTTTGATCTCTAGGCGCATTAGCCTGTCCACTTGCTCTGCTCAAGATATTCCATCTTTTTCTAATGCTTCAGCTGAAGCATTAGAAAAAGCAAAAACAACCTATCCAAGGTGTATGTTATTACTGCCTTCCTTCCTAAACTGCATGCTGGATTGAAGCTGTTGAAAATAGCAAACAGGCAATCCTACCTTAAATAACTTGTTCTTAGTCTTTCCAATGAGTCCATGGTGTGCCACTCTCATATTTTTCAGCAAAAGTTCCTTGCCCTTGGTACATTTCTAGGTCATGTATCTCTTCCTGCCATTCTGTAATTTGGTTGTCTTTCCCCAGATGTATGTGTTTGCAAAAGTTCTCCTGTGAGCAAAGATGTGTCTGAAATGTTTTGGTAAATGAGGCCACAAAGCTCATTCCTACCTCTGCACTGTGTGGGAGGTTCTTCTGTTTTATCACAAAACCTAAGAGGATATGGTTATTTTCTGTGTGTAAATTCCACTTCTTAATTGTAGAATAGTTTCTCCACAACAGTATCGTTACAGACTTTGGAGTTCTTGATGAAGACAAATAGGAGATGTATTTTGTTCTAAGGTTTATGTCAGGGGCTTGAAGTTGGTCTTTATGCATTTAGCTCTTCCTCCAAGATCTTTTCTTTTGCATTTGACCTGTGGTCAGATAACAGAAAGAAAGGGTTTTCCTTCTTCTATTCATTTATACTGTATGTTCTGTGGGCCATTTGTTAATTTATTTTTGTAACAATCTCTAATTCTAGCTGAGGTTGCTCACAAATACAAGAAGTTCTTAGTTATGGTGCAGTAGCTGTCTTGACACGTCATGGCTGTTTGCTCCTAGAGGTCCCCAGATTGCTTTGAGATGCCCTTCCTGCCCTGAGGAATCCCATTGGGTTTCTTGGTTACAAGTAAAGGGCTTCTTTTTTATTGCCTAGTTTCTAATATGAACAATCCATCCATGCACATTTGAAGCTGCTGCTCTTTGATGAAAATGTTATGAGGCAATAAATGAACACTGACCATATATAAACCTACTTCAAACTCATCTAGCTCTAGTCCAGAAGGCAAAAGAGCTGTGTCACCACTGCACTTAGCCCAATCTCTGCGGTGACCCAGTAGCCCATAGGTACTGCTGTCACATAACTGAGGCTGTACAGTGCATGGGATGCCACCACGGTCTCTGCATGGTGCTAGACCACAGAGTTAGACAGGATGGCTCACCAGGAGGGATGCAAGGAGGGTTCAAATTTGAATGCATAGCTCTGATTCTCTTATTAAGAGTATACTCAAGGTACCCTGTGACAGCTTCAGAGAGTTGCAGTGTTTCCTGAATGATGCTGATTAAACACCTCAGAAGCATAGGACATATTCCTTTTGAATCAGGAATTCCTGATTCATTCTTTCCATATAACAAATAGGAAAAAAATCTAAAAATCGCAACATTGAATTTCAGGGAAAGCCAGCAAGTTCTGTTAAAACTCAAGCATGAAGATACAGATTTCAGAATAATATTTATTGATATGTAAATATACAGAGGAAAAGAATATTCTTCATCACAAGAAAGTTGGGGTTTCACATTGTCTTGAAAATTTAAGAGATGAGAACCACTTTAATATAGCTCCAAGTGAAAGAAGATAACAGTTCCATTTTGTGACAACATTTGATTTTCCAAGATCCTCTTTTCATTGCAGTGTTGAAGTTCTGTGGTGCTTTTATGGAAGTGAGATTGTGTTAGACTGCCCTGAGATCCAAAGCTGTACTTCAAAACTATTTGGAAAAAGTTTATGAAACTTCAGACCCTTTTGTCTTGGAAGTTTTCAAAGTGATTAGGTTGTCAGCTAAATTGTCTTGACCCTGGCTGGGAGCCCTTGACTCCTTCCCTCAGGGCTGATCATCTCCTTGTAGTTCTCTTTTGAAGGGACAGAGAGGCTAAACACTCAATTTGCAATGGCTGTAACTCTAAAAATGTGAACTATTCACTCACTGTGTTTGTTTCTGAGTTGAGAATCTGGACTAAAGAAATTTCCTGTTGCAAATGTCCTTTTCAACTCATACTTCTGTGAAATGCTTTGGCCTCAGCACGATGAAATCATATGAAAAATGTTTCAATCAGATCTTTTTGTAGGCATTATGATGTAGTCTTTAATTATACACATTCTTTTTCCATTCCCTAGAGCCCCAGCCCATTTTGAAATTATTTGTATTTTATTCATATTTTTATTGTTAAAATGCTTTCCAGGCTGGAAATCAGCTTTTTAAAGAAAAACAAAATAAATAAAAGGAAATGGCTGTTCTTTGTTCAATGTATTTTACATAATAAAGATTGGTATGTTTTTAAATAAAAATAAAATACTGGCATTTTTCATACCCACAGAATTACAGGAAAGTTGTGGTGTATATTTGTTTATAGGCTCAAATTTGTTACATTTAATAAAATTCACACTATTCCTTTTCTTTTGTACAGGTACAGGAGCATAATAGATCAAAAGTAATGTTACAGGATTATAATCGTTTCTAGCGACAATGCCATTCATCTGAAAGCTATTGGATTTTTACTTTGTTGTAGGTATTTTTTGTTGACTATGTGTATCAATAGTTAGGTACTATCATTTGAATGAATATGAAACTTCAGTTTACTTTGTATTGTGCGCATAAATATGCATATGGGAATATGCATGTACTTTTGCAGTGTCTAGGGTAAAATTAATCTACATGGCCACCTACATTTATAATATATATTTATACTTGTCCATTTTACCTGAAATCCACCCTGCATACACATAGGTATGCTTATATAATAATACCTCCAAATAAGATGCAAAAAAATAAAGCCATATTTGACTTTTAATGATGGCGAAAAACGCGATAAAGAAGATGCAATTTTTAATGTATTTTAAAACACAAATACCTTTTCCTATATAAGCCTCACTGCTGGACAGGAATCTATCAATGCCAAGAATTTTGACCATTCCAGGGCATAAGTTTGGTATTTGTTATCAAAGTCTGTACGTTGTCATCTATCTTCTGGTAGTGATAAATGCAGCTTCACACTGACCGCCTCAGTTGAATTGATGGGACACGCCCTCAGATCCATGCATTTGGTGCCGTGTCAGGGCAAGAAGGATCCAGATAGGGAGGTCCCGTATTTCAGAACTAGATAGGAAAACTCTAGGGACTTGGTGGAGCTACAAATACAGAGGCCTGGATTCATCTGTCCAAAATGGTTCACCATCAGGCCTGAGGGATGTTAGAACCAGCTGGTCACTTGTGGGGGAAACAGACACCAGAGATGATGGTGGTGGAGCCAGCCAAAGAAACTGGGAGTACCTCTTATTTTCCCAATTCTTCTGGCTCCTCTCGTTGGAATTGTGCAAGTACTGATAGAACACCCCCCGTCCTGCCAGCCACCACTGCTCTGCTCACCTTTGTTCTTCTTCAGTGCCTCTGACCAGTTCATGTGCAATAGATTTGTGTAGTTTTGTGTCGCTTGCGCATTTCTATGCCAGTTGGGTGCAAAAGTCCTGGCTCCTCATGGTGCCAGGTCACTGATATTTATACGGGTCATCAAACTCATGATGTAAGGAGTGCCTCTATGTAGATGTTATACGTGGAGCCAAGATTTCCTGAGATCTTCTGGAAAAATGGTGGTACCATTGTTACAACATAGAATACAGAAATATCTAAATGCCGAACTCTAGAGAACTAAGGTGCTGTGAGAGGCTGGATCTACTGGTAACAACACAAAGTGAGAGAGTGATCTTGACTATAGAGAGCTTGCAAATTCAATAAAGATAACCCTTACGATAAGTATGCAACCTAGGCATAGATGAGCTAAGGGACCTTGAAAGATCATACATGGAATGTGGCAGAAGCAGGAACCAGATTCTGACTATGCTAGTGCCATTTAATATCAAGCTAACACTCCTTGCTTGCCCTTTGCAGTCAGGATATTCTTTTTATATTTTTTTTTTCTATTTTTTTTTTTTTTTAATGCAAAAATGGAGAAAGGGATGAAAGTGAGAAAGAAATGGGAATTCCAGAATAAATAAATGAGGAATAATATACTTTGAAGGACTCTGAGGAAAGGATACATTTTTATCTCCTTCCTTGCCCTTTACTGTCAGAAAAAAACCCATTTCATGAATGCTTTCATGCTGCTCTTCCCTGCAAACCCTCCCTTTGAGTTGTGTGCTTTGAGAGTAATGCATTTTCAGTCTGGGACCAATGATCCCTTTGAACTCTCTTGAAACGTGAGAAAACAAATGGAGAAACAGATTTTAATCTTTGCATCTTCGCAGTAGATGATGATGGGCATTCGAAAATGAAGGATGAACTGTGAAAATGAGAATCATGTTTTCTTTTGTCTGGAACTCCTTGGTCCCCAAATTATTCATATTCTGAGGCTGATTCATCATCTTCCTCCTTTTGTTTAATTTTCTTCTCACTATTTGAGTCCAATGGGAAAAAGAAAGAACACATTTAAGAATTTCCTTCCTTGATTAATTCTAACTTTTAACAGGATATAAAGAATAAGCCAGTTTTCCCAGGTGCCCTTATTTTGCATTCTTTCCCCAGGAGCAAAACCACACTGATAATAGTTGGGCAAATTTTTCAGAACCAAACTGGCAGTTGTTGTGTGTGAGATTTTGATTTCTGTTGGGACCAGTCATCAGTGCCATAAAATCATTACCTTGATAGCACTTGATCATGCTGACAATTTTAATCATTATAACACATCCTTGAAAATACTAAGGGAGTACTGCAAAAAGTGTTGTATCCCAAAGGTTTCTTCATGAGAGAACATCAGATCTGCTTAGAATCAACACTGCTATACCCTCCACATACTCTTCTACTACAGTTTACAGTTTTCTTGAACCAAACATTTCTATCATAATTTTGTCAAAAGTCCCACTTTATGAAATTCTAAAACCTCAGTTATCTGAAGTGTGACTTACTGCCTTCTTATCAGCCATAACGAAGAACAAAAGGGTGACTACCACCCTCATAATTTTATTTGTGTCTGCTTCACTCTGAAACTTTAAAAGGCGCCTAAATTAAACCATGTCTTCTATGGCTTACCTCTGCTTATTACAAAAACAGCATCTCCATAGGGCAAATTCCCTTCACTTTTTTGAAAAATCAATGATTATCTTATTTTCATATGTATGTGTACAAATGTATCCTTTATACCCTCTGCTCTTATCTTTTCATGTTTACTTTATCTGTAAGTGCACTGTGTAGAATGGTTTGAATATATTCTGCGGAGAGGGTGCTGTCACTTGTCAGATAAAAATTACACTTGATACAGTTGTCAGAAAAAAAGTATTTTTTGACTTTTCCACAGATGTCTGAAGTGGATGATAACAACGGTAGATATTGTTATCTGTTTTGGAACAAAGCAGAACAGTGGAAATTAGTACACACAGAAGTAATGCAAGTTAAACTATTAATTTCCAAAACTTTATAGTCAGCTTAATCCATGTAGTTTCATTTTTCTCACTTGAAAATTCACTTCCTTATTTGATCTTTAAAATATTATAAAACCAAATCCATGTTCTTTTTTGAGTTTGTCATTAGCAAATTCAAGGGCATTTAAAACAAAAGGTGAATGGTGAAATGGTTAGCTAAGTGTCTTCCATTTTCCCCTCAAGGCGTCCCCATCACCAGCACTGTTCTTCACCTCTGTTCAGTGGTGTGGCACCTACATCAGCAGCAGCATTTTCTTCACAAGAGAAGAAGTAAAAATGGTGTCTGTTTTCTTCAGAAGCTCATGGGACATTTTCAGAACTCACCGTGTCCACTAGCCAGTAACCTGCTTTGTGACTGGCCACATACAGTTTTCTCTTCCATAGTCATTTAATGATATACATGAGAGTTCAATGCCATACAGATGAAAACCCGAGTGAGACTACTCTGTACATCAAATCTCACAGAAGAAATAGCTCCTTGGCAGGGGCCAGACCAATCCAGTTCCTGTTAAGTCCTTTTGAAGGACTGAGCTGCAATTTTACAGTGCACTGGCTTTGTGTTGACCCTGTACAAATAAATGATGATAAAAGGAAGAGTCCAACATATTTGGTGTTCAGCAGTAGGTGAGTACAGTCATGGAAAAGGCAAAGGATGCCTAAACCAAATCTCTAAAAGTTTGACACTTAGTCAGAGCCAGCTACGCTTCCAATACTTCTTTCCACGTCACCGGAAATAACCACTTCCAAAGTACTATTTATCTCTGTCTAAACCGGGTACCTCTAAGACAGGTCACCCTCTGAAGTTCTCTGTGTATTCTTATTGACCATAAGTTGAGCTCAGGGTGATTTACTTGGGCTTAGATGGCAAATATGTCAATGTCTAAGTGAAAGAAGATGACACCCTGCTCACGTAGCCTGGAGGTAGCCACATCTATATACCCTGTCTATTTCAATCAGTGAAGTTACCTACAGTAAAGCAAGGGCTTCAAGATTTTGCCCTAAGTTCTTGGAGGATGTGTGCTTTGGGGGTTTTGTAAAAGCAAAGATAATTAACCTATTGTGATTGATCTGTACATAGGCTGAGCTGCACAACTTCTACACTATGAAATGTTTTACACACTCAGTCTTTCATATAGCCCAACATAGTAAAGTCCATGTTTAATTTAATTAATAACACACAGAGTATTAAATGTAGCACATTTACAGTTTTCTAAATTGTGTCTCATGGTATTATATAATGTTAAAAGTTGTGAGAAACTCAGGACAATGGTTATTAGGAAGAGGCAAAGAGAAAGAACCTGGGAACAACCCCAGCTACAGTGTTCCCTCAGCTTTCTTGGCTGGATATTGTTTGGGGTGGTTTTTGCTGCAATATACCTGTGGGTGACTTATAGAGGAAAAATTTGCAGAGGACTGACAGAAAACTTGCAAAGGTTCACATATATTTTGGGGCACATCTAAGTACAATGTTTTATTACACCTTCTCTCATGGCAAATCTAGGCAGTTGTGTTATGAGGATATCCAACATGCTAACTTTGATCCTGTCAAGTCTCTGCCTTTCATCATGCTCATCAAGATTGTTCTGTCTGCTGTTTCTGCCACTGTGTCGTGATGATGATTCAGGGTGCAAAGTTCCTCGTTAGTACAGGCATGGAAGAAAAATACAGCAGATAAACATCTCAAGTTCATTTATGTGTGTGACTGTGAAAAAAGACATTTTCTCTGTGCCTTTATACTTGCAAGTATAAGTATTACATGTTTTAATTTTGCATTTCAAAAGTCATACATTTTCTTTACATGCAATATTTTTGGGTAATACACTAGAATTTTCAGATTCCAACAATTAAGAACTTAACACCTGCTGCAGCTCCCAAGTTCATCCTGGTAACTCTTGTTTTGTGGCCTTCCAAAACTGCCTTGGAAAATTGGTACCTACCCTTCTACAAGCTCTCTGTGCACTCAAAATATTTTGTGTGGCTTTTTTTGTTAAGTCTAATTTTAAGTCTTCTGGTCTGATGGATGTACAAATTCATTTAATCAGTCAGTTATCCTGCAATACAGGCATCTGAGTCATATGCTCTCCACCAGCCTTTTCTTGGTTAAACACCAGATGGATGAAACAGCTGTATAAATCTTTAATCTCTGTGACAGCCTTTCCTTCATTTATTCTTTGACTTATGTGGTTAGTTTCACTTGTGTGTTCTTCCAATTAGGGAGTTAACCAATCTCTGTCATTCAGATCTATTTAACACACTTCGCTTGTCTTTAGCTTAGGGAATTTTACTTTTATATTGATTTTTCAATGTATACATTAAATATTTAGCCTGTATTTGAAGTAATATTGATGTCTTTGATATCTTTCTTCATTATCTGTTAATCTATCAACATTGCTGGTATAATTAAAAACACACATTATCATGACACTTTGTAGTTACAGTCTTTTTCTTTGGAATAGTATGATAACTTCCTCCAAAACTGTGAATTTTATAATCAGTCGCTTTTTTTTTTTTCACACCGTTCTGGCTGGCAGTTGCATTATTTCTGCAAATACATTATTTCGATAAAATAGTGTAAGTCTAAACTGAAAGACACTTGCAGAGCAATCCATTGAAATGTACATCCTTTTAAAGGGTTCAAATTACCTTTTTTTTCAAAATTGCTGTCTTTTATAAATAGAAATTTTGGAACTCATTTGAGCTTTGTCTAGAAGAGATCAGACTTAAAAGCAGAGTCTGTTACCATGATTAAAGGAGCTGATTATAAGAAAATATGTGTTGTAATAAACCTTGAGAAGATCATCCCAGATCAGATGACACCAAGAGTGTTTGCATGTCCAGAAGTACTGTGCTCAAGTAACCTTAAAATATCTGGGATAAGACTTTTATAGAGACACATAATACGTTAATTGCTTCTAGAGGCTGCAATATGGGAAATCTTGTGCAAAGGCAGAGAACTGTTTAATGCATTTGAGTATCGGGAAGTCTTATAGGAGGAGGGTGTGAACTCCTCTAGCCATACAGCTTAGAGAAAGGGTGAAGAATGATTTATTTTTTTTAGGAACAAAGCATATTCAGTCAGTTGGTCTGGTTAGGCTCAAGATCAATTTGTTTATCATCCCCTCCCCCCAGCCCCTAAGATCAGGATCATTTTTATCACTTTGGTACTTAAGCAAAAGGGGAATGGTGGAGGCAATTAGTGAATGATGATGCTGAATTAGAAAAAGGTCTTATATCACCATTGCTCTATAGGATGCACCATCAATGCTTTATTGGTCGATTTTACCACTCCACCTAGAAATGTAATTTCTGAGTTCTGCAAAAAATTCTAGTCCAGATCATCAGGGGAACAACCTAAGAAGTCCTGAGGTTTTACAACTGGAAAAGAAGTTGGCAAACGGAAAAGAATGGGAATAAAACATGATAGGAAAGCAAAAGCTTATATATCTTGTATAGAGAACATGCCTCTGGCATATATCTGAAATAAATCTAAAACCTGAGGTTGTCACTAGACATGCTGAGATGTTGGAGACTAGAAGTTATCCAGTGCCCCTCAAAAAGCTTTAACGCTACTAAGTCCTAAGAGATGCTTGAAACTACAATCTTATGATTTTCAAATATGTTATTCTTTATGTTTGTTCTTTTGTGTGTATGTGTGTGTTTAAAGTCTGTGAAATGGAATAGGAATCGAGAACAATCTCTCTTAACTAGTCCTCTGCATGTGAATAATACACTTTCTAAAGGAAGTAAAGGGTGTGCAGTGTAAGGACACCTGCGTTTTCTCCTTAGTATTTCAAGAATATGGTTTGTAATAGCTCTATAATTTCAAGTGATCCACCTGGATGGATGGAGCTTTGAGCAACCTGGTCTAGTAGGAGGTCTCCCTGTCCATGGTAGGGGAGTTGGAACTTGATGATCTTTAAGATCCCTTCCAACTCTAACCATTCTATGATTCTATGAGTCCAAGTCTGGCAGCTGACTGAGTTCATGCCTTCTTTCTATTAGCCTCTCAACTCTGTGTGTTTTTGTTACTAGGATTTTCATCAAGGTGAAAGGAATCAGAGTAACCATAGCATAAAGTAATTTTGTTCAGAGTAGATACTTTAGTGATTTCTTTCTTGCATGGTAATACATAACGCAGAGTGGTTCATATCCCTGTATAGAAATACAATCTCACAGTAATCAGTGCTTTGATATGTTTCATGTTTAAAGCATTTATGAAGTATTTCTAAGCTTATTAGCTATGAAATATGAATACATTCTTAATATAAGGAAATAACCTTGAATTTGAACTACATTTCTGCAAGAAAAAATCTATTCCTCCTTCCAAGGTGTTTATAAAAGTTAAATAAGAAATTTTTCTCCTTTCAGTTCTGTGGAAATGTAAACTGTCTATACCTGTACGGAAATCTCCCCTTGAACTTCCAGCTTGATATCAGTACCTATTTTGTTTGCAGTGTGATGCTGGTTACATGTCCTTTGTTTATTTTCCCGTTCTGCATGCAAAAAAGTCCTTCCTGTCAATATCAGTTACTCCCATGTAGCCAGAAGAGATTGGATCTCACTCCATTCCAGCAACATTTTTCAAACTGTTATAGCTATGAGATGAAATGTCATTTATTTTATGGCCACAAATTCCAACAGGGAACAGGAATAATTTCTTTTTCATGGAAAGAATTTTTAAATCTTTGAGACCGTCCAACACTGTCTTTCTCAAGGAAGTTAGCTTAAAAGTTTCTTGAAGAAGTTAATCTATGAAAGAAAGAGTTTTAAGTGACTGACTTACAAAACTGAATCTGTGGTTGATGGTAGAGCTTAGCGTGTCTTGTCCTCCGTTGCTATGTAACTAGGAAGAATATGCAATGTTTCCCTTTACTCTATTTCATTGATTTAAGAGAGTGGTGTATGGGAACACGCTTTCTGCATTAAGATTTCTAGAATTTTCCTCATGTTGTACTTGTGCAGTTTGAACTGATCAGTGTTTTATTGTTGTTTTAGCATAGAGACAAGGACAATGAAATATTTCATGAGATTTGGGAAATCCTCATTAAGCAAGGCAGACTGCTGTACTACTCTACACAAAGTAGTACTTGAAATTCAGTAATATTTTCCCTGCATATTTTCTGCTTTTAAATTTGATAGCTTTTGAAATCATTACAAAAGAGCCAACACTAAATACATTTTTAATAAAGTTATTGTGATTATCTTTGGGCAACATAACTAATGTAGCATGTTTCATTCAAGATTTTTATACTCGAAAGAATTGACTGGTTTCTTTCCAAGAAAACCGAATCCCAAAACTCAGATATTATATCCAAACAGACAGGAGACTTCGATCCAATTTGTTTAGGGTTATGTTTTGCAGGCATCAATCATGTTTATTATTTTCTGCAAGATAATGGCAAGACTCCAGCGATTACAGCCAATACTTTTTTAGTATGTATGTATTTGCATGCTAATGTATACATACTCAGAGATATATTTTGCATGCATGTGCAAAATATCACTGATAGAGGTCTCAGAGCAAGTCTCTAAGACAAGCATTTCAGCACACCACAGCTGGAAGAGTAGTTTCTATACACATTCAGCATTAAAATAACACAACTTTATTCAGCAGACAGAATAAAACATTGTACTGCGAAGTAATACCTTGGAGAGACACTTCATATTTTAGTTCCAAGGAAGTAATTTAGAAGGCAACAATACATCTTATTTGGTAATCTTGTGAGTTTTGCCTGTGAATATGAGAGCACTGCAGTTCAGTAGTGGGACAGCAACTGTTTCATTTGCCATGAAATAGGAGGAGGAAAATTCCGTACTAGAAAGAAAAGAAAGAAGAAAAAAAAAAATAAAAAAGTGTCAGTGTTAGTTCTGTCCTGGAGTTCTTGCTGTAACTGAGAAGAGGCTAAAAATGAAACACCTTAAAAGGCCAGGGCAGCCTAGACACAGCCTATTACTTCATTGCCTTTGACTATCTTTTAGCAGAAAATCACATATTTATACGTTGAACTAAACTTGTGCTATAAGTGAGTAGAAATGGGTGAAGGTCTGTCATCTTTTACTTGCTCTGTTTCACAGTCTGATGACCAACAAATTTAAGCCAGGTAAGGTCCACTTGCTACATCAAAGGACTTAGGTCCCAAAATTTCTTATTGTAAATGTACAGATATTAACATCCACCAAAGTACCTTTCATACAATTATTAATTGCCCTGCTACAGGACACTGTGACAAATATTACTGTTTACCTATGAAAAATACTATTTACCTGTGAGATCAGTTGTCAGTACAGTGAATTAGTTGATACAGGTGCAAGTGGAAGCAAATTATTAGATGATCAACTATCTCCATTCATTGCTTATTTTCTATTGAGTTACTCAACATTTTGTTCTATTACTAGCCTAACAATCTTAACTTGCATTAACTTGAATAGAAATTATGAGCAGACTTGTTACGAAATAACTTATTTTCATGACAGAAAATGTGTTTTAACACAACAGTTAACTGTTACCATGCAGGAATAGTTCTGCTACAGCCACACACCTGATGCAAGTGTACAAAATACACCAAATAGCAGTGACAAACACCCCTGAAGTCTATGTGGGATACAGGAAGTACTGCAGATCATTGTGAAACCACTCTACAGAGACAGAAAATCCATTTGAAGATCAGTATGAGTAGACCATACATAACAATGGAAATATTAACCACACTTTCTTTACTACAGCCACCATCATCTTTAGTCCATGGTGGGCTTGTCCATGTTACAATAATCCTACCTGACCTTTCGCTCTGATTGTGAAGATATTTCAGGGCTGAGAAGGAAGTTGGGAAAACTGAGAACAATTTTCCAAAAAAAGAAAACATCTAAAACATCTTTTAAAGACTTACTATCCTTAGCTATGGTGACCAGACTCCTCTTTCAGAAATATATCAGTCTGAGTAACAGTTCTTCAGACCTGCTGAGTCACTGCAGAAAAATCCCCTCCAATAATAAGGGTTTCATGAAAATAAGGTAATGATGTTAATTTGGTTTGAAAGGTATTTTGTGATCTTCTGATGAAATGCATTCTGTAATAAGCAGAGAGATTATTACTCAGAAAGAATAATATTCTTTTAATCTAGCAATATTCTTGAAAATGAAAAAACTTTCAAGACGTGCCTCTCTGCAAGTCAGGAACAGTGAGTATTTCTCCTTTCCCTTGTTTTATCCTGCCTTTTTGAGCCTGTAAGAATCAAAACAGAAAACAAGGTAGACCATGGTATCCACAGATGCTGTAAGACTATTCACACAGTAAGAAGCATGATGAAGAGTGGAGGCAAAAGGACTCCTGAGAAAGCAAAGGGAAAAGTCAAAGAGATCAAATGGAAACAAACTCCAAGTGCTGCTCACTCCAGCTAAATAAATAGTAGTAATAAGTATGACAGATGATACCAGCCTGGATGAAACAAAGAGTGGAATTTTTTCACACCTTGTTTTTTTCAAAACCCACTTCTCAGCCAAAGCAGATACCACTCCAACTGAGAAAAAATGATTTGCTGAGAGTCTTGCCAATAATGAGAGGGGATTTTACGTGGAGAATTTCTTGGCAGCATCTCTTATTCTCCCTTAAATCACATTATGGGGCTTTAGGCCGAGATGATATGGTTGAGGGAAAGATGATGAAACAGTAGATAATAAAAGGGAAAGGGAGAAGCAAATATAAAAATAAAAAATTCCAAAGGGATTTCATTATTATTTATATATTTGTAATTTTGCAGATTATCTGCCTTGTAAATAATATGTATAAAGTCAATTAACTGGGTAAATGCAAAACTAATACTGATCTGCACTTTACAAGAAAAGCTCTTGTCCATATTTGTCCATTTTTAAAAGTGGAGGAAGTCTGTAAATTCTTTAGGCCACAGGCTGGTTGCTCCCTGCCATAGTTGCTTAAGGAGACCCACACGCACCCTAAGCACTATTCACTGTGATAAAAATGAAGTCTCTGAATGATACCGAAGAAACTGTTCTCTCAAAAAGAAGCAAGAAATTCATACACAGGATTACTGTATTACTGCCATTTAGGCTTCAGTTCAGCAATGTGTGTGCTTTACGCTCATTACTTGTTAATTAGTTGAGACTCTCCTTGTAACACTGACAGCTTACTTTTGAAGACATGCTATTCAAATTAACCACAATGTACAACAAATAAGACTTTTTCATGGGCTTCATTTTCTCATCTTCTCTGGCTTTTTGTTCTTTCATTCCCAGGTTGAGGACTACTGCAGTATACATGCACAAGCTTAGAGGTAGAAAGACTCTCTAACCTGAACCCTTTAGCAATTGCATTCAGTTTTGTTGTTGAATTTGTGATTTTCAGTCCTGTGAAGTGCCTGGGCTGGGTTGAAATTAATTGTGGCTGAAAGAATGGCATTTTCAAAGTTGTTATGACAATCTGCTTCCTTCATTGAGATGCATAAGGCCTAGATATTCCATTTTTTTCCAAGGCCACTTGCGTAATTCTTAGAAAATATATTGGCTATGTGGTGGATGACTCAATTGTCCTGGAATAAAATACTGCTTTGATAAATCTACTTGTACTTCTGAGTGTCACTGAGTAAGTGATATTCATTCTTAAAGCAGGCATTTCCTGCCAAATCCCCAACTGAAATTATTAGTTATAGTTAATAAAAACAGCTCTATGGGCCCTTAATTACCATTCTCCATTTTCAAGTCCTCTTTTTAAAAAGGCTTTGAGCTAAAAGATCAATTGTCTGTATTCCAGAGCACCTATCACTGGTAAATCAGATTAACAAACAGGTCAAAAGTTTCTAGTTCTGAAAGCAATACAGCTCTTTCAAAGACAAGCTTTTCATTTTGTCCTTTTGTTTCCTTTATTTTTTGAGGGAAAGGAGCCCAAAGAAATTCTGTTAATGATCTTTCATACCCCAGTCAGAGCACATGCAAACTGGAACCTTATACTTGAAGCATTCACAGTGGACAAAAAGGAACTTGCACCATTCCTCAGTGCTATCTATTAAAATAAACCCTTGAATTGTGCAAGCTGCAGCCTTTGTGTGGGTATAGGCTTGTTCTTGTCCTTTTTTCCTCCAAAGCCAGCATATTACAATAATTTCGTAAGCACTGTGTTTCTTCTAAAGACAGAAGAGAAAGCAATGCTTCAATAGGTACTGTGAAAATATAAGGCTACTGTCTATCTTTTTTTACTTACTTTTCTTTTCTTAATTTTTCCTTTTTTTTTTTNCAGAAGTCATCTTTTCCAGCCAGTAGAGTAGGTGTAGGTAGACTCAGATTAATGGTACCTCTATTTACTGTCTCAAATGCCAGTCAGATCTGGATCCACTGTTAGAGCCTACAGGAAGAGTCAGAAGGGTGGAGAATTTCAGTAGACTGCAGTAGCCAAGTGAAAGAGTCGTAGTCAGCCTGTGAGAACATGGGAGACTGACAGCAGGGATTTTGAGGTAGGATGAATAAGAATAGCCAGATAGAACCATGCCAAAGCAGGGCCACAGCAGGAGGAGCAAAGACAGGGACTGAAGGACTGAAGAAATATGGAGAACTTGAAGTTCTCAGGTCGCTGAGCAGGTCAAGTCAGAAAAACATGGAGATTTGGTGAGGGCTTGGAAGAGTCAAGAGGTGAGCTTTGGAGCTCAAGAAATTGAGTGCTCGAGGATAACTGAGGGCTTAGAAGGGCAGGGATTTGGCACTGAGTGAAGGAGCTCTTGTCAGAACAAGTCCAAAAAAAGAAAGAAAGATAGGATGAGAAAGCTCTAACAGGGAACGACTTGAAGAGTCTGTGCTTTTCCTGCTAGCCAGTTTTATTAGCACTCCTAATATATAATGACAACTGCTACCAAAGCCATAACATATACAGACTATAGTTGTCTTCGAAGAGATGCAAACATAACTCTGACAAGACTGAGGTAAGAGGTTGAATGTTGGATGGCTGGTTAAGTAGGTGTAACTATGGTTTGGAAAAAGTGAGGCCTCTTGTTATGGTTTAAAACTAAATGATAATGCAGTGTCTAACTGGAATTGGATACCAAAACGCTTTAATCACATATATAATACAGTTGTATAAATTATTGGATTCATCCATTCTGTAGGTTAGATTATAGCCATGCCATGCATGCATAGACTTTGTTCAGGGCTTGAGGATCTTCGGGTCCTTTCCTGATGATAACCTGGCACCATCAGTTATTAGATTTAGTATAGAAAATCAGATTCTTGGTTCTCATTGAAATTCATGCAGTGCCCAGCAACTGTCTGTCACCATTGCTTGATGATCACAATCTGCTTGTCTCAAAGATTAAGCATCATCATTAAGTTACTCATGTTGGTATTTCTCCTCTGTTCATAAAACTAAGCTGGTTCCTTAATCTAGGGAGTTAAATGAAGTCCATATATTACTACTATTGTGTACTAAACATATCTCATGTAAACTGCTACACAGCCCACCCCTTATTATATAGACATTCCTATAAATTTCCATACAGAATAGTTCTATGTATTGCCATTTGTGAGATTACATGCGTACATTGATACGTTCTCCAGATCTTAGTATGCAAAGTAATTGTTAATGCCACTAATATGACAATTTGTCCAAGTAAAATTACTTGCTACAAATGTGTCATTATTCACATGTCTAATTGTTCAGTTACCTGTTTAGCATTATTGGTGCTGATCTGTACTAGACACACGATTTGGTCTTTTGTGGAAGACACTTACTTGCCATCTAGTGCCTTGCCCATAGGTTGTTATACACATATTGTTGCACTCCTGCCCTACTGCAAATCTCCCCAGCCACTCATTCTCCAGCAGGCTGTTGTGAGAGTCATGGTAGCAGAAGTGTTTGTGGGTGGATGACATATGTTAGCACAAGATGTAACACATAGCAGTTCTCTAAGCACAACTAAACAGATTTGGTATGTCATGATGTCTTTTTTGACCTTGGTGGCCCAGATGGGTTACCCAAATATTTCCATCTGCATTTTTTCCATTGTTTCATCCATCCCCACACAGCACTGGCTGCCATTCAGGAGCTGATATGGGCATCCAGTGCAGTACTGACAGCTGGGCACTCACTTATATAGTTATTTTGTTTTACTTGTATTTCAGGTGCTTCTGGACTCCAGCACAGGTGTTGTAGATCTCTTCCTCTAGAGCTGTGTGGCCAGCTTCTCTTCCCCAGTATCTGTAACTTCAAAAGCGCACTGATTGGTCTCAGATTTCAGCAGGGTCCTTTTGCTATATCTTCTGGGAGACTCCACTTGAGGAGATATGCAGGATATTTTGTACTCTACCACCAGCTCAGATAGGGCATAGAGTTACTGCTGTACTCCAACTTATTTCACTTGTTGAAAGGCTTACGGTTATTTGTGTGCCCCTCCAACCTTGATTTTGTGCATGTGTCACAGTGGTTTCAGAAGCTAGCTACAGCTGGGAACTTGCAGCCACCAGAATCTTGCCATTCGAAAAAAGGCTTCCGGAGGAAGACTGGATGTCCCTTGTTTCTTTGCTCCAGATTCCAGTGAGGAGCACTTGCTACCATGATCTCAGAGATTAAGATCTCAGCCCTTTTGACCATCAGTGCAGCTGTTCTGCATTTTGACAATCCACCTCCACTGCTGGTTTGATTTGCGTTTTGCTGTAATGTATGTCTGTCCTCTTGGGCAGTTCTCAAAATTTCTCGTCTGCCCACTGCGGTCCTCTAATATGCTTGCTTTGTTTTCCAGAACAGCTTTCTCTTCCTCCAGTTTCCCTACTTTGAACAGAACCCAGCATGCAAAGATACAACCCTCACTTTAAGACAATGCTTATTTCCCCATTCCCCTTGAATGAACCCTTTCTGTATTGGTCTCCCAATACCCCAGGAGTCTCCACCTTCAAATAATCTTTGACAAATGGTGAAATATCATCAGACCAAGTACTGGGCCAGGGGACCTCATTCATCGTCCCTCCAAGGACCAGGGATTTATCTTGGTTTTACAGTTAAACATTTTACAAAGCTTTGTCCACACACACAGTCACATCAACTCACATCTCAGCTTAGTGAATAGTGCGGGCTTATTCCAGTCATCCTGATCTCAGGTAAATGCTGCAGTGCATATAATCTGCACTGTGCTGACCCCATCACTGGAGCAAGATATTGCCACAGCCTCACATCCAGGGTCCTAGTGCTTATCTGTCCCTGTGTCACAGATATCTGCAATTCACATAACTGGTTTCCCAGTACTGACAGCACCAGATGGCAGAGCAGATATTAACCTGACTACGTGCAATTTTATGAATTACATGACTCACCTGTTCTGTGAGAGTGCTAATGGGCAGTGGTTCAAAGTGTGCCAGGCATAGTCCTGGTGGAGTGCTGGGCGTCCCTGGTCCTCTCCCCTGGCAGTCCTGGACACTATTTGTTATAGGACCGTGTAGAGAACACCCTATTTTTTATTGTCTTTGTTAAATTGAAAGGTGCTCAGAACCTTCACAACTCCCACAGTAGCACCTTTCACAGCCATTAACAGGTTGCTTATAAGCTCAGGATGATCTTCTGTTGTTATTTTTGCCCTATGTTTTTAACTGATGTCCATATGCAAATAATTTTCACCTATGCTTACCTTACTCTAACTGCTGTTCCTCAGGGTTGAAAGCAAAAGGAATTTTCAGCTGCATGCAAGGCTGAGGGTTCTTGAGCCGTGCATAAGGCAGAGAGATTGTTTTGAGTCCAGAGAAGATGAATAGATCAGATACAGTGTCAGGACTCCAGTGTTAGGAAAGTTACATAGAGACTTCTGTCCTTCCCTTACTCCACAGTATGCAGGAGGACTGAAACCTCCCACTTTCTTTATCCTTTATAAAACATAAATACAACCCTCGAAATACAACAGCTTAATGGCAATTCAGATTTGCTAGTAATACATCGCACATAAAAAGTATTCTTGCAGTTGAAACCAATTGGAGATAAGCATCATATATGGATACCAGAAACCTCAAGTAAAAAAGTAAAGCTCCTTTGAAACACCCATAGCGTTTGTTAGAGCAAAGCTAAATAAGATTTCTCAGTGAGTAACCGTACTGAAGTTGTGAAAGAGGAAAAAAAAAATAAAAAAGAAAAACCAAAAAAAAACCCCAACTGTTTTCATCACTTTAAGTGCAAAAGACATTTTGCCTGGTGCATTGCAAACATGTAGTTAAAGAAAAGGTTTAGCTTTCTCAGATCCTCATCTGAATTCTTCTCTACTGCTCACACTTTATTGCAAATACAGAGTCATGCAAGCGTTATTAGACAGTAAAAAAAAACCAAAAAGTTTTCTCTTCAATAAAACGAGTGAAAATTTCGATTAGATTTCTCAGGCATTTTTTCCCAGCTTCATAGAACTGTAGTAAAAAAAGATTAAATAATTTATTGGATTCAGTTGCCCTATAGTGTTCAGTGTGTCAGCCTAGATTTTTAAAAGGCACAAAATAGAGAAAACCTGACAAGAAAATGGTGAAACTTTCTATATTATTCCTTGGCATTGTAGTGAACTTGTAGATTTGCCATATGTTCGCTATAACTTACTTTAAACTGTGAATTTTCCCCCTGTGCATAAGATTGATCAATTTATCATTAACTAAAGACAAGGTCTTTCTGATTCACTGTAGTAAACAAAATATTGTCATTCCATATTTAAACTATCAGGTGTTATTTCAGTGTAACAATATCTTCACACAGAGTTCTTGTGAATTACGCAGTTTCTTCGTATGTTGAACCACTGAAGTGAATATTCTTAAATGCAGGCTGGTTATCTACTTTGGCCAGTAATTAATGCCACTTCCTAGTGGCCCTCAGCAAGGGCACCAATGGTGGCATGTGACAATTATTAGAATGGCTGTGGAAAAAAACACAGCTTTTAAAAATTCATGATCCCATAAACAACCACTTTTTCACTGGTTCCCACACTATAAAGGCCTGCTTGTTCCCATCAGACAAATTTTGGCACCTGAGAAGTGATGATAATTCTGTACTCTGAGGAATCACTGGTGCTGTGAAGAAGGTGCTGCATTCTCAGATCTCACTGGTTCCCACACTATTTTCCTGGAAATCCAATTTGATGTCACAGGTGAGAGATACCAGGCATTTTGCTTATTCTGGTAAGGAAGCATCTTTATGGCATGCACTATAACAAGATTCATGGAGATAAATTGAATTCACCAGCAGCCAGCTTCTTCCTCGTTACATACATGACATGCTATAGGTCCGCCCATGTTCACACTGGGAGGAATCTCAGGCACCAATGCACATTGGTTATGTGAGATAACCAAGGGTTTGCAAATAACCCTCTGTGAAACATATCATCTGCACCTCTCTCCATCTGAGTGCATTAAACAGCCACTAACAATGTGATAGTTTATCCTGTTTTTTCTAGAAGACACTCTTCTACGTCCTCCTTGCTCTTTAAGCCATTAAAACAGAAAACATATTTGAGATGTACAGGTAAGTTCTTATTAACTTAACTTAAGAGGTACAGGTAAGTTCTTATTAACATTTTGCATTTATATGCCTCCATTTTTACCAACCCATATAATATTTGGTATAGAGAATATTTTCCCCATTATTTACAGTTTCTGTGGTCAAAGAATAAACTGCCCTCAGAGTAGCATGTGTTGGTGTGACAATGATGAAGGACATTCATGCCTGTAGTGCACAAAAGCGCATCAAAACTCCTTTCAGTGTTCAACTGATTTTATTCAGTGATAGGTCTTTACAAAAGGAAAATCAGCCACGGTTTAATATGACTGAAATTAAAAGCTACTAGATGTCCCGTAAGAGCAGAGATGGAAATTAAGGACATTTCTCTTCCACAAGAACAAACATTATTCAAAACTCTCTGCACTAACTAATTTGTCCTAACTGAGTGTGCTGTTTTCATAGGAATTTTACAGGGGTGTTGTGACTGCAGTGTTTTAGACTGTCAGACTGATGAACACTGTGGAATTTTATATACATTATTCAAGGCCAAAACTAACAGAGGAAGCACATAGCAGAGGTGTAGTTGAATCTGAGTTTTCATATGATACTACCACAAATTTATCATGTTCCTGTCATGATGAAATAGTTATTTATTCCATCAGCTTCCCAAAGACCATTTCCAGACCTCCTGTTCTTGCTCACATAGTAACTTAAAAAAGCACTTCTATGGTATTAAATTAATTACATTTATCTACAATCCCCTCATTATTCACTTTGTAAGTTTTGTAAAAGGTAAAACAAGTTCACTAGATTGGACAAACCACTTCTTCAGTCATGATATGAAATACTAATTAAATCCCTTGCTGCAAATAAACAGTATTTCATTGTCTTTGGAAATGTTACTGTTAGGAGTTTACACCTGCATTAGTCAAGATAGATGCTTCTAATTCTTCCCTGCTATTTATACCCAGGCGTTCTGGGATCTTACTTTCCTTACAGTCTCCAAGATGAAATTATTTTTTTGTTATTATGAGCCAAGGTGGCATTACTCACCTGGAATTTAAAGTAATTTTTTAATATTGTGTAATGTGCCTATGGAATAACTGCATTTATTCTGTACTTTTATTGGGGTAAGGCTTATAGTGCTGATTAAGATAGATGCTCTATATTCTAAAAATTAACCAAACACATACGAATCTCTAACAAAGTTTAAAACATCAAAGACAGTAACTGCATACGGTTGAAGGAGCAGGAGAACTTGCAGAATTTTCCATTCCCATTTCCTGAATCCATATATCAACTTAAGACATAAACCAGACAGACAAATGAAAATGTGTGACCCGCACAGCACCAGTAACATACTCAACAGGACCTTTTGCAAGAGGCTGAAGATTGAGGAATGTTTTTTTAAAAATTTAGAAAAACAGAACTTGGATGATTGTATGTCCATTCATTCCACTGGCACCTTCACTACAGAAATGCGTTTGGTTTCCTTTCTATTTGAACAGAGGCTAAGACATGTGCAAAATTATTCCTTTCAATTGATCTTTTTTTCCCAGTTAGACAACATTTTGCATTCAGGACTTCTGAAACAGTTTGTGTGAAAAATGTTCTATACGGTGCTTGGAATTTGACAGACTTGCTAAACTCTTCATATCTTCAGTTTCTGTCTCACAAAGCTGTGCTTGTGAATACCTCAGTGGGAAGAGAAACAGTATATTTTTTGATTTTTTTTTTAAGCTATTATTCTTGTGCTCTGAGGAGTATTAATAAGGTTCCAATTTTATTATAAAATTCAATGAATCTTCCAATGGAATTCCTTTGGAAGTCAATAAAAATTCTGTATCCAGATTGATAATAGACCCAAAGGGAATGGCCTAAACAACTCTGATGCCAAATAATTCTCCAATCATGTTGCTAGGTCTTGAAGCAACTTTTAATGCAGTAAATGCCATCATTATGTCTTGTATAAAAATATTAGGCATTTTAATATTAATGCTTTCAAAGTTACTGCAATTGGAATGAGATCATATATGAATAGTTCTTTAACAATGTTTAGACAGACACACAGTGTAAGGAAATGTACTATTTGAAGTTCTATGTGATGTATTTCTCCAGACTATCAGATATTTTTTTTTAAACTTCAGAAGAGGTAAACCTGTTTGACCAATTATGCTGGTTATGCTGAACGTCATGTGAAAGTTACTGCAAAAAGTGAAAGACTGTCTTCATCTTAGGAACTCTATTTGTGTTCAGAAGCACATGGAATACCTTTTTTATATTCATTAATTAATTGTCTCAAAAGATAAAGTAGACAGAGTAAGCAAGATTGATAACTGATCATAGACTAGTCTGAGTACTGGCAATCTGTATTCATATTACTTTGGAGGAGGAGTCCACAACGACTTGAATTTTTCACAGCTGTAAATTGACAATCTTAATCCAGCCCTATTTGTTTAAAACCTGTCAATATACATAACAAAAGTAACTTTAGAAGCCATGTAATAAAAAAATTTATCTTGATGGCAAGTTCTGCACATGTAACTCTTAAATTAAATATGCATTTTTGATACGCGGTGAAAAAAAATGAATATTTCATCTTTAAAAAAATACTGTGTTCTACCTTTCTTGTGCATATAAATCCTAACTCCAGAGAAGCTAAGAGAGTTAAAATAGAGTAAAATTGATGTGAGAAAATATTTTAAATTACAGATGTAACACTGCTGTCCACATAAGTACTTTCTTTTAATTTAAATAGATCCTATACAAGTGATATCTTCTCTTCTCTGTATGGATATCAAAATTTTATCTGAAGAGACTGCAAATATGTGGTAATAGGGTATAAAAACAGAGTCTAAGCATTCGTGGAGAGTAATGATAAAGCTCATAAGTGAGGAAGCTGAAACACATGGAGTGAAAGATGTCTTCTCACTAGAAAGAATTCAGATGCCCATGAAAATCTCAGCTACAGAGAGGAAACAAGTGTTTTTCTTCCACTATTTTACCCTGACAGCTTACATCATGGAATATTTTGAAGTGTACATTAAAGAATGAGTCATTCCCATTCAAAATTTTTGACCTGGTCTCCCTTTTTGTGGCTTCACCATTCAGCATTTAAGATCCACCCATAAAGATTTTGATTCATTCATTCCAAGCTACTTGACCTTGACTTCAAGCCGTTAAGTATCATGCATTACCAGTAAAACTTAACTACAAATAAAAGTATCCTAGAAAAGTCAACATTAAAGGTAGCTGAGGAAACAGTGATGAGAGTAATTAAATGAAACACTCTTTACAAGAAAAATATGACAAGAGAAATGAAATGCTGATCATTACCAAGATAAAATTGGCATTTTTAGAAAAATGTATAAAATTAAAGACTAAGATGCCTTTCATTACCAGAGTAAAAAGGAAAGCAATCTGAAGAAGAATTCCATGCTGTGGAATTAATTACCCACTTCTACCACCTTGTGGAGGCACAATATTAATTAATATGACAGGTCTATGTAGGAGAGAAGGGCCATGAAGTGACTATAAAATAGGCTGGCACCTGACAAAGATGTCTTGTGAGCTATTATAACCTTCCTGTGAGGAAGACACTCTTCAGAAGTATCATTCTGAAGGGTAAATATGAACACATCTGGGATTCTTACACTGATCAAGTGCAGTTGATCATTCAGCATGCATTTTATTCTCAATAATGACACCTTTGCAATTAAATACATAGTTCTTTTAAGAGACAGTGATCTGAGACATGGAATGAACAAAAGTATCTGCAATGGTCTTATTATCACATCTGTTCCTGGAACTGATAATAACTATGAATCACAGATAAAAGGATTGATGTTTGTTTGTACATTGACATCAGACACTAAAAAAGTCCCGAAGTCAGATCTGTTAATGTAAACCTTGATGCCCATATAAGCAATGGTAACAACAAGAGAGTTTTTTGAGGATTCAAGTTGATAAACTGAGTTCTGAACTCTGAGCCTGATCTTGTCAAATGACATTGTATTAGTATGAAAGCTCATAAACTGAATCAATGGGAAGAGGAAGGAAAGCTGATGTCCCTTCTCATTTTTACTGCCCTGAGTTCTGTGTAGCCCACTACCCACCATTTCAGCCCCTGACAAGACCTCATGGGCTTAATTCAAAGTTGCATCCAGTGTATGGATCACTTCCATTAATCTTTTCTGAGGTCACTGTTAGTTATCCTAGTGCACAGAAGAGTTAGACCATATTACAATAGTAAACAGTGCTGATTTCAGAATGAGAGGGTGAGGTGTTATGTTTGGCTAGTTTTTGACATTGAGCAAGCTCTAGTCTTGTCTCAGGGAAAGAATGTCCATTTCTGGCTGGGGTGCTTCTGGAAAGCATTTTCCATTTCAGTTTCACCTGAGATGAACCCAGTTCATGATCTCTCAAACAACACCATGCTGTGAATGACAGCCCAGTGAATGGAAACGGTCAGAAAATGCCCATTAGAAGGGCACTCCTTGGCAGAAGAAAACCTGTAAACACCTTTCCAGAGCAGTCTTCTCTATCCCAAGAAGCTTTCAACATCAGAAGGATGCCACTAGTACAGCACCTCAGAAAGAACAGTTTCAACAAAAAATTCAGGTTCCCCCAGAATGCCACATAGTTTAAGGAATTTAAAGGAGACTTGAATATGTTATGCAAATAAAGCTTGATCCCAGCTTCTAATTATCTCCGGAGCACCGCTGCTGCAACCTGCAGTATGTGTTCTCATATCAGTCCCATTTTATTCATTCAATAAGCATATTTTTAAAATCTACAGGTATTGCTCAATACTGTTTTTTCATGCTTGTTATAAGATTCTGCTACTGATATTTTACCAAGAAGTCTTTCATAAAGCAATTGCACAACATGTTCATATTCAGTATGAGATCTCCCCACCTGTGGCAGCTTTAATAAGATTACATCTTTTCTTAGATTAAGTAATCTATCATCTAAGTCCGGCATTATTTGTATGATGAAAGTCCTTCATGCCATCTGATTTTCATTCTTCAGACATAGTGTATTCCAGCCTTGCAATAGGCTGTGAAAAATCCGTCAAGGTATTAACCAGTAGGTGGTAAACTCTCCACTTCAAGATACAGAAAAAGAAAGAGCTCAGGGAAATGACTAGAAGGAAATCTATTTGTGAAGAAAGTGTGTCTAGATTCAGGTGTGCTGAATTAGCTCCGTGGTTCTTTACAAGGATGTGCTTGAAGAAGGTGAAGGAAGCATTGGGTTCAGTTCATGAATAGAGGGAAAAGGAGAGGATGTTTTCTTTCTGAAGAGACTCAAGCTAATGGGGGGAAGAGAGGGAGCTCTTCCTCCCCTGTAGTTCGGCTCAGAAAAAAATAACTTGAGGAGAAAATTTTGGAAGCAAGATTGAAAGTTCGCGTTTCATGCAGTTGTAATAAGATTTAGTACAGTCAGGGGGATAAGGTTCCATATATGGTTTTGCTGTCCCCATAGGCTCTCTGTACTCGGGGACATTGTAAGGCTAATCACACTGAGTGCCTTTAAACTCCTTGGTGTTCTGGGGAGGGAGAACCTTGTGAATATCTCTGCACCTCTGAGCCAGAGGAGATAGAGGAAAATTAAAGATCTTAAAGAAGAAAATAAAAGGGAATCTCTGATCTTTAACATGACACATTTATTAGATATAAATGTTTGGAGTAACATGAGCTATTTACTATGTTTTGATCAAAGTCCATTGTCCATGTTGATATAAATTGAAATATATCTGTATCATTCTGTGTCAGAAGCCAATTTATTTCCCTAAAGCTAATATTCTACTTTGCTTAATGGGAATGTTCTTCTTGTGGATAACAGCTGACAAGCTGGGCTGATTTTAAGGTGCTCTAATGTGTATCTCAGTAAAAGCTTACTAGGAGTTTTTCAACATGGAAATTATTGTAGAGGCAGCTGATAAGGTTTGAAATAATGTTTTACAACAACATTGCTTAGATCACCTCAGGAAATTTCTTCATGATAACTTTATGTAGAAATTAAAACAATTTTTTTCTTAATCTACTAATTTTATTAGCCACATTGATTTCTATTTAGCATTTTTCTTAGAAATGAAAAGCTTTTAATTTTATTGAAAATAAGAATAGTAGGGAAACTTTATTCTACATTTGAATTGAATCATTACATTGCTGTGATTGTCACTGTAGGAATTTTGCAAACAGAATATGTATTATTTTAGATAGTCTTTTCAATAAAATTGTATTTATCCTAAAGCCATGATTAATCAGATTCAATCAAAAGGATTTGTGTTTCATTTTCCACCAAATATACAGACCATGGAAGCTATCTAGCAAAACAAAATGAAAATGTATTTGGAGTATTATGTGGACTAGAATTATAAATAGCACCAGCTTTCCTAGGAGATGCTGAAAAGTGATTCTGATTGTAAATTATTTGAAAAAAAAAAAAAAAAAAAACAAACACAAAAACCTTATTCTAAATAGTTTCTTTGCTATGGGGAGGGCTTTTTGTGTGTATGCCCTAGAAACAAACTATATCCAGCATTCGCATATTAACTGAAAGTTTAAGCAACCAGTCTTAAAAAGGTAAATTAGTAACGAAATCCTGATCCCTTATTCCCATTTATTCATGTGTCTTTTCAACTATCAGCCTTCCTTTATGAATTATTCCTGATACTACTTCTAGAAATAAAATTTGGGAACTAGCATAGTAATCACTTTTCTCAAATCAAGTAGCTGGGTATTTTGCCTGTTGCGCTACAAAGTCTCAGGTGGCTTTTACAATTGAATGTCAACAAAACTACAAACCAACAGTCAATTAGTGGCTATTTCATCAAAAACAGTATGAAAATTAAGAGTGAGTGATTAAGGAATGGCAAATAATCCTCTTGCTTATAGAGTAGCATGTCCAAAACAGCAATCACATAACACAGTAGCCACAGAACACGAGCTTCTCTGACCTATATCTCTATGCAAGATTTTAGTTTCCAAGATTTTCAGCCCTAAGCTCTAAAATACACCTGAAGAAAAAGGATTCCACTCATAGCTTGTTATTTTAGCCTGGTGCTCATGAAAACAAGAATTTTTAAAATTGCTTTAACACTAGTAGATGCAAACTGGAGATAAATTAAATGTTACCTGCTAAAACCAGAAATGTCAACCATGTGACAAGAGCATTTAAGAGAGTGATTCTTCATTCTTGAAACTTGGTCACCCGTTTCCACCACTTTCAGTCCAGTAAGAGGTGTGTTTGGCAGAAAGAAACTCATTCATTCCATGGTTGTCCAGTTCCTCAGTAATATTTCTGCGATTCCATACTGGTTGACAAGGCCACAGAAATCATAAGCATCACAATAATAAGCAAACAACCATCATAAACTTCCTGAAGCTTTTGTTTATTTTTTATATGATAAACTCTACAGCAGACTAAGTAGATGTTAGGGAAATATTTTAATGGAACTTCAACATCTTACATATAAAAAACCAAGGAAAGCAGTAGTTATTGTGACTAGGCGATTTCCCGCTCAATAACCTACATGGCTATAGTGTTCTTTATTTGAGATTCCTAAGGTATGTGAGGTCATTTGATCTCACTGAAAACTTCAAGAGGGTCATTTCTTCCTCATAGTGAATAGAGACCTTGCTTTGTCAGATGTTTCACTACTGGTTTAGAATTTTCCTCTCTTTCCCTGTATCTTATAGTGAAACTTCCTCTAATTTTCTCATTGCAAGTGGGTCTGATTTCTTGTTTGAAGCACTAAGGAGACAATTTACATTACATACAGCTTTCCTCCGTGATAGGTAATTAAGGAAAATGGGCACTATTCCATGCACTGTTAAAAGTGGCCTGCTTCTAGGTTAGATTCAAAAACTGTTCAAAACCATGTAATTAGCTGTTGAGTTAGTCTTGTACTGAGACAGTAGAGAAGTTCTCAATTTTGATCAATTTAATATTCATCAAAATTTATCATATTTTCTTTTGTTTAAGAGTTTTAGATGAGACGCGATAGCAAATAGTTATTTTGAATGTATGTAAAAAGGTTTTAAGAAAACGTTTGGAATTTTATTTTATTTGAGATGACATTACCCTATTCTACCCACCTCTAATCACATTACACACCTGGTCTCATTCATTTTTTCACGAGTATTCTGGCTTATTATGAAGTGGAAATATTTTGTGTATCACGGTCTCCAAAATAATCTCTTGGAAAAATAACTAAATCCTGGGATGCCAGCAGGAATCAGGAAAGCAAACCAGACTTTGAATATAAAGTCAGTCTTAATCAGTGACTGCACTAAACAGAATGAAATGTCCAATGATTTACAATTCACATTGTGCAATATACCCTGTAGATCCTCTACTGAAGTTAAACAGTTACAAAGCTTATCTGATTTTTTTCATTAAAACTGGGAAGTCTTTTGATGACCCAATGTACCACAACTACCTATTGGAGGCCTGAAGCCAAAGAATTTTCCTTCCTGAAGTAAGAGTTAAATAATTCTTGTCTGCTAAAGCTGTGCACAGCTCAACATTGTCAGTGACTAGCGACACAATGCTGTGGAGTATTGTTAAGAGTTTGTACTTGGGGATTTAAAATAATTTAGGCTTTGAACACTGGATTATTTTCCTTTCTCTATGGATAGCCATGGAGATGTCTGACATGTTTCTTGTTATTTCTCCGATATGGTCAGGATCTTCGTGAAATCAGCATCTGCAATCCATTATTGTTTGTTTGTGCAGTGACACATAATCAAGCTGTGCATCATAGAACAAAGGTGAGACTAGTTTCTCCCAAAGAGCTGGCTATATAATTAAGATAGATCATACAAAGTATTCTTGATGTCATAACTATTCTTGCTTATTGGTTTCATCCTTAACCGTATAAATTTGATTCATGTTCCCAACTGTGAAAATACAACTCTGTATGACGATACTAGCAAGAGAGTAAACCAGAAAAAAGAAATAGGAGTATGAGTCTCATCTCTAGCAGATCTTACAATCCAGAGAATCCAACACAGAAAAAAAGGTGAGGGTGGTACCAGACAGAATGTTACAGAAGAATGCAGATTTTTGTCATGCCAAAGAGATACTGCTTAACTTGGAGACGACTAACATTTATGGTTGCAAGCAACATTTGCAGCATGAACAAAGTAAGCTTTCTTGTGAAGCCATTCTCACTAAGTGATTTTTCCCCACCCTCTAACAACATTGGCTTTTCCAGCAGCAAAGCCAGTCTTAAGGGTCATTACACTAGCTTCTGGGCATATGACTGACTTCACTGTCACAATGAAAAGAAATAGATCACCAAGTGTCAGGTGTTGACGTACAACATGTCCTTGGGAAAATCAATGTTCAAAGTAAAAGTTAACTACCATAGGCCATCTTTTGTTGGAATACTCTGTAGTTCCAACATCACTGTAGCTTTTCGGTGTTAATCTGTTTAGCTATCCAAAGGGCTGAGCAACAGTTTCTGTGAGAGGGTTTTTGATGCTGTTAAATTTGGTTTATTAATGTACAGGAGACTAAAATGATGTATTGCAATAAATTTGCTATGGGTTTTTATCTTTTTTCAATGTAATAACTCACCAAGTGAAACTATCCTTTGAACCTCTACTCTTTTTTGTTCAAGTGAGGTTGAAGTATGCTCTTCAGCTGAACAGAACCCTACATGACTCAACTCTGCTTGCACAAATTGTCATATACAAAATTATGAGTCTTGTTTGCATTATCAGAAACACTTACAGTGATGTTTACCACTTCGTACTTGTTTTTTTTTTTAAAAAAGCTAATATACATATCATCAGCTGTGCTACCAACAAATGGCTCACCAAAAATTATAATAAAGGCAAAATTAACTGGCAATATTTAAACTCTGTGTTTTTACATATTTCCATTTTCTAGCAAGATGTTTTGGAAACATTTTGTGCAAATAAGATGGAAATGAGCAATAAAAGTCTTCTTGTTCTTGTAAAGACATGACACATGCATCTTCTCAATTGTGAAAACATTTGCTTACTGAGAACAGTTCACATTTGCCAGCTTCTGTAAGATTATAGATTACCCACAGCAAATGAAATCCTAGCCTCTCATTCATTGGGCTATACTTTTAGTTTACAACTGTGAAAATCTAGAGAAATTCCCTTAAAGGTATTTACTCTGGTCACAGATTTACTCTGCTTTACTATGAAAAAAGATTTTTAAACCTTCCAAGCCTCCCTTCTAATCCCATTTCCCAAGCATTGCCAAGATTCTGTTGCCCTAGAGAGGAAGTATAAAATTATAATTGAAGGCATTCCACATAAAGATATTAAGCACATTTATCCCAAAAGGTTGTGTGAAACAGAGTTAGAATTACTTACCTCCAAGATCCCATTATTGAATAATTTACTTTTCTATTATCCAGGATAAAATGAAATGCCACACTTTATTGATTTATCTGTCTCTTTTTTTAAGGGAGGTAAGCTGGCAATTTTGACCAGCAACCTGAAGTGGTTTCACCAGCAACCTAAACACAACCTGAAATGGTTTTCCTGCAGTAAAATATTTGTATCTTGCAGGGAAAATTAGAAAGGAAAGAGATCTTGAGCTGCTGGCATGTGATGCTTCTCCTTTACCCTCATAGGAGAATAGATTATTGAATTTTATTGTGTAGTATAATACACATTATTGGAGAATGAATCGCTAGGGCTCCAATTCTGGAAATAAAGACCGCTTCTGATTCTCCTTGCAGGCCCAAAAGAATAAAGTAGAACAAAAGTTGTAGGACATACCAATATATTATGTGCATGTAAGACTGCTGATGAGGATCATGGGATTACTCTAGCTTCCTTCTATGTAATACAGCATTTGCCACAGCAACTAGGAAAATTTACCAGGTGATAAGATCTCTTCCCAAATACAATAGTTGATATTAATTCCCACGTGGTCTCTCCTGACTTGAGGTATACAATTTGCAGATGTAAAGTTTTAAAAAATCAAAGAAACTTAGATAATTTAATTTCTTTCTTAAGTAAAATTTGAGAATTTAAATAGATGATTAACAAAACTTAAAGATGACCTTAGAAAGTGCTGTGCCTCCAGTATAAAAGAAAATAAAGGTAAGATTGTAATCTTGCAATGTCTAGAGCTACTATTTTTTATTAAACTTGTCCATAGATTTGGAAAAAATTGAGAAGTTTTTATACCCATAAAGCATTGATCAAGTCTGAAATAGAAGCTGCAGCCATTAAAGCTAAACACTTGCTGTAGCTTGGGCTGGCCACTGAAGTGGAAGACAGATGCTCTCTTTAACCTCTCTAACCTCTCTGCCTTTCAGAGAAGTGAAAACATCTCCCTTCAGAGGAGAGGAGAGATAGTGAGAAAGAGAAACTTATGAGGTGAAATACTGAAATGTGAAATATTTCAATATGAAATATGAAATATTAATAATAAAATAATAAAAAAGATAATGCTACTAATAAGAAAATAATGGAATACGTATGACTCCTGTTGAGCTCCCAGGATGATGATCACCTCACCAGCAGGCACTGGGAAAGTCCCAGATTGGAGTCAGCAACACATGGGAACTGGACTGTGGAACTCCGGGTTCATGGAATGCATGGATCAAGATAAAAGACAGACAGGCAGACAGAGTTCTCCTCAGACACTGGTCACTGAAGAAAGAAACTGATCCCCTTGGTTTCTCAGCTTTTGTACTGAACATGGTGCAGATGGGATGGAATACTCTGTTGGTCAGTTTTGGGTCACCTGTCCTGTTCACTCCTCCCCACAGGTGTGACCAGTCTACACTTCTCCACTTCCAACCCTCCAATCGGGCATTTAAGAAAGTGAGCTGACCTTGGTTGTTATACCAGTAAGTATCTTTGGTATTCTATACCTAGAATACTATAAACATCAGTCCTTATCTGTTAGAAGCTAAAACTGACTGAAAAATATTCCATTCATTTCAGATAGTGCAGTTAGTAGGTGAGACTTAACTGAAAAGTAAAATTACTGAAAAGAAAGTTAGTTCTGTTTTACCTCAAACCAGAACAATGCTCTTGGAAAACAGCAGATCATAATTACATTTATACCGTTTAGACCATCTCAGAAAGGACTTCAGAAACCTGTGGAGTCTTCATCACCAACCGAAGGATGAAAAGGCCAGTACAATGATAATCAGGAAATAGCAGAAGTAAGATTCCTCATGTGGTTTTGCTTTAATAAGAGATAGCATCTTAGAAGAGAACTGAAAAGAATTGTGTTCTTTTTCACAAAGAACATGATCTATACTGAGGCTGTGTTTGCAAATCACTTTCATTATGTGGGAGGAGCTAATGTTTGTCCCAGATAACAACAGGACATTCTGAAGGGTGTCCCAGAAGTAGTTAAATAACAGGCTAAATAACAGAGTTTAAAGCAGAAGCTGGGGTCCAATGTCCACCTCAAGTTTATTTGCAAGTGAAATTACTAGGAAAGATAGGTTGACTCTTCTCTGTTTCCGGTTTTCTGTAGTCAGTTATGCATCTATTTTGACAATGGCGTAAGCATTAGCTCTGAATGAAAAGCAGAATTGTGATTTAAAGTGGAGTCAATGACTCAGATTAGTTCTTGTGAGTCAAGTCTGTGGCGGTGTGCTCTCCCTGTTTTTCCCACTCCTTCCCCCCTTGGCTCCTGCTCAGGCCTAGGCCATAGCAACATCAGTTGCGATAAGCTGCGCCTGGACTTTGGGGGATGGCTAGTAACATAGCCAAAACACTGTGGGGAGTGGGGACCTAGAGATACTTTGTTCACATGAAAATATAACTATAGTTCAATTATCTTATGGTATAAATAGTGGACAGCCCAAGAGCCCTTTGAGCTCCCCTGTATGGNGACAAAGTCTCTCCACTCAGATTGTAGATGGCATTAGTCCCTTCCTAGGTTCCCTGGGATCCTGATGCTGCTCTACAGAGAGCTGTCTTCATCAGCCTTTTGAATACTTTCTTGCCCATCTCTTAGGTTTTGACTGCAGTTTTAAGGCACGTGTCTGGGCTCGTGGCTGCTTTAACAGGGCTTCATTGAGGATAGCAAAACTAGAACTAGATTGCAGGGGGTGTTAGCCCAGAGGTTCCAAGGGCATTCCCCAGCTGCCAAGGAAGAGAAGAAAAAGATCTGCCTGCTGGAGAACTGCAGGTGTTTATTGTCACTGTGAGTTTCCAGGAAAGCTCAGAGGAGTTGAAATGTCAGCACACATCCTTACACCATATTCTCCTTTTCTCTGTTGAATAAATTCTTAGATTTCTTAAATAACAAGTTTTTGTAACAGGAGGGAAGGTCAGTGATGCAATTTGAGCACTGGAGGCATTTGCCATTTAAGGGGAAAGAATTCAAATCAGAACATGACAGAAACAGAGACAGAAAAAAAAAAAAGACTATCACAAGGACAGGGCAGTCACACTGAAAGGACAATAACAGCTCTAGATGGCAACTGTCACCCATACAAATACGAGCAAAGAAATAGGGGGGAAGATTGGCAGGGTAGTAAGAAATAAGGGGGGCTTTGAGGCAGAAACAGAAAATGATAAATAAGAAAGCTGACAGATTCTTGCTGCTCTCCTTTAGTTCAGACAAAAAGGGTACTGTGACAGAGGATGGTATAACATTTATGTTTGTCTGTTTGTTTATATTTAAACAAACTAACATAGAGGAGACTGTGCACAATCAAGTCCTGGTCTGGGCTGCCACAATTTTGTCACGTCTTTTTCCATACACAACTCCTAATAGAAAGCAAATTTGCTCCTGTGAGTGTTTGTCGTCTGCTGCTGGCTTAATCATAGACATTATTACTTCAGATCCATTGGTCTTGCACTAAATTTGTCCTTCAGCTTTCTTTCCTTCCTAATTTTTTTCTCCCTCCCTCCACCCCCAGCTCTGTGTATGCCTATGTATAGACAGGTGAAGATCCCATATTGTCTTTCCTTTACCTAGCAAAACAGAACAATCTCTTTTTCCGCTTTTCTCATAAGACTGACCTTATTCACCCTGAGGGTCTCCCCTATTCCCATTAGAACTCATCTTTGCTGAACAAGAATGGCCTTCACATTAAGGGCTTTGATGGATCCCTGTTACAAAACTGGGTGTTTCCCTGGCATTGCTCCTGTGTGATCAGTTCAAGGTGAGTGGGAAAACTTTGATTAAACTGAGGCTGTAACAGCTGTCTCTTGGGTCCCAGTCTAGTGCTTCAGCCAGGCAGTGTTACCCAAAATGCACTGTTATGATCTCATCATGCCCAAAAAGTACCCACAGGTACTTATGGTAAGCCATGGGCACAAAAAATGAGTGAGAATGTAATCAGACAAGCAGTAAGTGCTTTAACTGTGAAGAACAGCCTCATACTGTCTATAATGTATACTTTCTGAGTGAGATCAGCACTTATTTGTAAGCAGTTTAGTGGAGCATTAGCTTGTACACAGGACAAGCCATTCCTCTTCTGGCTTACATTTTGAGATATTTTATTGTGAGTCATCAGCTGAGAGGTAATATAGGACTGAACAACTATATTTTATTATCAATTCCACAGGATTCCAGTCACCTGAAGGTTTAAAATTATGTGCCTTTCCCAAAGGAAAAAAGGAGACATCATTTGCCAGTGAATGCGGCATGTGAATCAGGGGTCAGATTCAATGGACTACAACTGGTAGCTGTCTAATGGGGTGTGAATGATTCTCATTGGAAGAAGTGACTCAGAACAGGATTTTGGTTTACTTGACACTAGAACTAGTGAAGTTTCTTAAAAAATTTTTCATTGCTCCTCATAGCTGGAAAAGTCAGAAAAACATAAATGAAGAAGTATCTTCTGAAAATAATTTGTTAGGATTGATTCTAACTTTACAGCAATATAAATGCATTAAAGTCAATTGAGTTATCTGAGTAAAGATCTGTAACAAATTAGCTCACAAAGATCCTAGACTAGTAGAAATATGAGCAGTTCCAATAAAATATTATAAAAAAGAGAATAAAAAAAGAAGAGAGAGAAAAAGATATTTCAGACAATCGATTTATTGAAGCTTGTGTTTGTGGCTGGTGTAGAGTGAACAAAATGCAGATTTTGTATTTTGCTTTCTTTTCATTTAAGTTGTCTCATGATTTTTGTTAAGCATTTCCTTTCCTTTGCATCAATTTGGTCCTGATTTATGAGTGTATAAGAAGAAAGCTGAGTGGAAAGAAAGATAATAGAAGGAGTAAGGGAGATAGAGGATGACTGCGGTTGCTCTCAGTTTCTGTCATTTAAGACTGGAAATGTACGTAATGTAATGCACAAAATGGTACATGATTCTTCTTATTTGAGTAAAAGCAGTTTGGTTTTTAATTGTAATAAAGAGACAAGTCAAAGAATTTTCTGCCCTTGCTTGGCTGAGCTTTGGTGATTTCGAGCTCAGAGAGAGACAGGTAGAAAATACTTGGTATATTCAAATGAAAAAAGTCCAGTTCCAATGCACAGATTTCACTGAGACTTTAATAGTTTCAAATTTTAATGAGGGAAGAATTTTTATCACTTTGAAGACTGCTCCCATGGCACTTCTAATGTTACATCATTTAAAGACTGACTTCATAGCAAAATTGGCCAGCAAAATTCTAGCAGGAAAAGTATATCACGTAGCTATAGTGATGTATATCCCTATGCAAGTACTTTCTGCATAAATACAAGTACCTTTCTCACTATAGTTTGTTACTTTACTAAATTGTACTGAAAATCTTCTGACCTTGCTGTTGCAATGCAGTAATGCCTTTGGAGCCTTGCTGCCAGTTTCTCCCTAAAATAATACCAGAATACTCAATAGTTGTTTGGTGTTACAGTTAAATTGGGTGACCCTGATTCTGGTGTCACTTGTCCTAAACAACACAGAAGGGAGTGTGATTCTACTAATGTGTCTTCTCTAGTTGCAGGATCCAAACAACTTTCTTGTTACTTCTTTTTTTGTACAAGTCATTTTTGGTATGTATGTCTAAATATAGATGCTTAGAAAATCAAACTGTGCTGAAAGGAATTAGCATCTTCATGGACAAAAATAACTCAGCAGTAGAATAATACATAATTTGATCAGATGGATTGCTTAAAAACCTGTCATTAAACAATGAAGCAAGACAAGAGAGACAAAAATACAAAAATACACATTCACACAGGCAATCAGCAAAAAAATGTAAGATATTCTTTGTAAAAATCTACTTTGTGAAGCTATGATGAATGCTGGCAAACATAATTAATGAATGTCTGGATTAAATAAAAAGAAAACAGTTGAGATCAGAGCTTGAGAATGTCTGAAAGAGGAAATAGAGGTGCGTGAGATGAATGGCATGGGAAGAATAACTGATCTAGCTAGTGAAGCAAAAGGAGAAGTGATAGTTTTGGACCAAAGGAGAATGAGACCTGCCCCCTTCTGCTGGGAGACTCTGAAAGAGCATGAGTGTGAGCTTTACTAGAAATAGAACTATAGTATGTGAAAAATTTCTATGCATCAAGAAAAAGAAATGGATTTCTGCTTTGAAACCAGAAACCTGGAGAAATCTGAAAAATAAACCAACTGCAGGAAAATAAAGAAATAAATAAAAAATGGGAAGAAAAAAAAAAAAAAGGCAAGTTCTGGGAGCTGTTGAGAAAGTGAGATGGAATGCAGAGGATTAAAAGTGTGACAGAAGAAGCAGCTGAAGAAAGGAATCATGTGAGTAACTCTCATTACTGGAAAATATAACTGGCTAACTCCAGAAAACCGATGAAGCTACACTTGCTTCTTCATTAAAATTGATCGAACTGTGATATTACTTCCTAGAACTGAGGAGACAAAAGGAAAAACAGATGACAGATTCTGATTGTCCTGTAGAGCTTAGCTGACATGTAAATTAGCTAAAACTCAGGCAGTCACAGTAATATCATTTGAGTCTGCTAATTATTTGTACTGTTTATGGCAAGTGTGCTCCATGGGGTGCAATTATGATTGTTTATTGAATAATTGCTGTCCTTGTCAAATGTTTGCTTGAATATTTGCCTGTATTGTATAATATTTTTACTGAGTAATTGTTGGCTGTGGATAATATCTTCACTCAGTAATTGCCTACTCTGAATAATGTTTTCACTGAATCATTTTCCATTCAATGTAATGTTTTACCACATGATTTTCTCTTCTGAGTCATGGTATTTAAGTTAGTTGCTGAATTACATATAAAGTTACTGTTAGATCAAATCTGAGTTTGTCTAAGCACAGTACATTTTGATAATTTCTCTTCAAAACCTGTGTTAGTTGTGGTGTTTTAGATTAAGTAGAAAGTGGTAGCAGTTGGAATTTAGTATGAGACTGGAGAGTAAATTATTGTACTAGCAGAAGGAGGATACTTTCAAAGCAGGGAATGCTACAGAGTGAAAAAAAAAAAAAAAAGGAGCAAAACTGAGCAAAACGAGTAAGGAATAAAGGGGAGATAACAAAACTGAGAAAGGCATGTTAGGAGAAGGGAGAATGACAAAAAGAAGAAGAAGAAAAGAATACAATCTGTAAACGAGTAGGCAAAGAATCAACCCCAGGGAACTGTAAAAAAACAGAATGAAATTAAAGTAATACATACCAATGATGCAAACATAATGGTCAGGCTCTGTATTAGAGTACCTTTGTAAAATTAACAGCTAATACTTTGCAGTGGAGAGAAGAATAAAGGTGTTAAACACATCATAAGGTACTAATGCTGGAGTCCTCATTGCAGTCTTCATTACTTTCCCTTTTTCCTTATTCACCCTTGGGTTTCACTTTCGCAAGATAAAGAGACTGGACTGGAAAGCAGCTGGGCTGTTGTGGAAATAGCTAGCATGCTGAGGCAATGTCCTCTTGGTTGGGATCACTGTGGTCTCTATCTTGCCTCTGATCTTCCTGGTGGTCAGAGTGGTGCCAGACAAGAACAGAAGTTAGCATCTGAAGATCCCACCATTTAGGCTGATATGTGCTTGTGAGAGAAACTTCTGTAAATTTTGCTAAATTGTTACACTCCACACATTTGAGCATTAATTCAATTCTTCCCCTGCAATTTTTCAGTAGATCACAATAAACTGGTTCAGCTTCCCTGTTCTTTTTACAGAGTGGAAGAATATACCATTCTAATACATAACCATGCATTCTTACTGTCCTTATTAGTTGGGATCTATTCCTGCTATAGGTTGATTGACCTTACATGACTTTCAAGATCAAAGATGCATTTGTTCAGTTCTTATTCTGAACTTCTGTTTTGCATATGCTTCTCTAAATGAAGTCTGCTTGTCTCCTTGTTTTCTGTCAGAGACAATATTGCTCAATTTAGTTTTCTGATGTCTCAGAGCTACACTGCAAAATCACAAGAAGAAATAACTAATATCAAAAAGTAATTTTTGAGAAGCAATCTAACAATAATTTTCTTCTTTAGTTTCCATGTCTGCACACCTTTATCATGGATGTTCTGTAAACACTTTTGCACAAGAGAGTACTTACACTGTTTTGCAGAATTTAGAGATGATTGCTGTATAAAGCAATGAGAATTGGAGGTACCTAAGATGTACATTTCTTCTTCCATGGTTATTGTATTGCTTTATAAATCACTTCTATATCCCATATGAAAAGAGAACAGGGGCAATGGATCTGATGGCAAAGGAGTTGCACTGGTATTAGAACTCCTACCTATTTCTACTTTATTCACATTTTATAACATGAATTCAATATGCTCATTATTTTTGAATGACATTAATAAGTTCTGAAAACAGGTTTAACAAGGCTAGCTTTGAGAGCTTTGAAACAGCAAGATTTAAGACAGAATATGCTGCAAGTGTTGCAATATTTCCCGCTTAATTATGTGAGAACACCTGGTGCTGGATTCAATAAAAAAAATTACATCAGTCTTCTATAAGATGGAGTTCTGTGCCAAGGTGTACAAGAAACCTTCCAAAATATATATTATAAGTTTTATCATTTCAGTCTTGCTCTATAGCTTTTAGATAAACATCAGTAAATATAAGGGAAAAAAAAAAAAGGTTTACATTTCTTTGCTTCCGTAACAGTTGGGAGAATTAATTAAAAGCCAATCAGGTTTGTATTCTGAGTTTTCATCTGAATATTTTTTATGTTATGTGAATTTTTGATGAAATAGTGATAGTCATCAAACATTACATTTGTAGACCGTGATTTAATAACAAAACTGAACTTTTAAAAACTTGTCATTTAAAATCATGACAAAATTTTTGTTTTCTCATGAAGTTGACCAGAAAGCCTAGAAAGAATCTGATGTAGCAGAGGCTCTACGTAGGTAGAAACCCAGTTCAGCTGTGTTTTAAGCTCAATTGCAAGGTCTGCTGCATGATTTGAACTGCTAGTTTAAATCAGTATCCAGTGATGAGCTAGCCCATAGAGCAGCTGATTGTATAAGTAGAACTAGGGAAAACAGAAAAAGCAAAACTAAATAAGAAAGAACAAGTTATAGACAAAAATTGTTGTGGGTACTAGCTGTGTCAAACAAAGTGTCCATGTTTTGGGCAAATGACAATTGTAGTTGAAAAGTCCATCAACAGTAAAAATAAGAAAGCCTATGTTCTTGTAGAGCAAGGGAAACAGACAAGATTCCTTGTACCACAGTGAGCTCAATGAAATAGTGAAAATTCATCGTCCTCCAGCAAGCTTTGATCATGTTCTCCACAGTGGAATAACATTAAAAGAATATTGTGCAGTGTTGAAAGACAAGGAAAAAAATAGAAAAAGCCACAATGTTTCTTCAAACATGATATAGGTCTCTACCCCTTATCCAGTCTCATCATCCTCCATGGAGTAATGACACTAAATGAACATTTTGAAGTGTTGAAAAGCAAGAACAGAAATAGAAAATGCCAGAATACTCCTTCAAATCTGCTACAAGTCCCCATTCCTCATCTCATCCCCAAGCGAATACAGCATACTGGAGTCTTTCAGTGCATGATATATTTTTTTCTCCAAGAAACAGGCTGTTTCATTCACTAAGTAGACCCTTTGGGGAATGGTCACCTCAGTTATGAAAAGTAAGGAAAATTCCTAAATTTAGCCTGATTGTGTATTTTTTCAGAATACTAAACAACCTCAAAGCATATGATTAGCACACAGAGGCAGTATGTATGTAATAATATACCTACCAAGGGTGCAGGACAGAAGAGGCATTACCTCTAGCTTGGACACAAAGACTTTACCTCTAGCTCAAGTCTTTAAGACACAAGTCATTGAGAGCTAAGAATCACAGAGAAAAGCCACCATACGGATTCTCCGGCTCTTGTGTGCCCATTTAGGCATTAACATTAGCCAATGATGGACAAAGAAAAGAGGTCTAAATGGAATTTGGCTTGGTACAACTATTCTGGCTAAAATCTTTCTTACCTTCTTGTAGGACCAGGAAAGGACCAAAGTCCTTGGCCGATTCCTACCATAGGAATGATTTCATGCACATTCCCAATATGATTAATTTGGGTTTGTCCAAGTTGGTTTGGTGTCCAGGATAACCAGGCCTCTTCATAGGCCTCTTTCTCTTTTTGTTTTCCATTTAGGTTAATACCTGCTGGATACCTCCGTTGCCTTCTGGAGAACAGAGAGTAATTTAAAATAACCCATAGAGCACTGCTAAGTGTCTTCCTTTCTTCCTTGTTATTTAAGCTTTCAATACCTGGCTAGTGACTAAGACTTTTCCAAAAGTGTTGGTACCAAATACTCTAGAATAATTGCAGTCTTGAGTTGGAGTCACAGTGCTGTACATAGACTTTCCTTTTTTTTCCTTTGTAGTCTTGTCTGTTTACCTGGAGGTGCAGGTATGGTGCAATCAGCTTTTCTCACATAAAATTTCAGTGTGCTTTTTGTTCTAGTTAGAATTTGTATATAAATGAACAAAACAACAGTCCTGGGGAATGGTACAATAACCCCATATTCCAAAATCTGGAACTTTAGTTAATTTTTTGAACCTGCTGTTGCCATAAGCTACTTATGGAAATAGGTTCAATTTGAGATTTGGTATGTGTCCTGTGACACAGGTGATTGTATGGATCATTAATGTACAATGTGACAACGACACTTCTGGGAAATTACTTGCAAAACACCTGCTTGCTGACAGACAGTGTTAAGTGAAGTGTTTGGTGTGCTCATTTAAAATCATTCCTCGGTGCAGTGTCAAGAATAGGTAAAGAGCTAGCAGGAGTCCCAGGAGATCACACAGCAACAGGCATGGGCAGTTGTGGTAGCACGCTCAGGCATAAAGCCACTCACCCAGATCATAGCTGGGTTCAACTTTGCATAGTCCTATGCTAAGAAGAGAAGAGCTTGGTATTCTTGGTCACTATTTCTTCTCTGATACCATGACACCTTTCAAAGTTGTTTTGAAATAAGTTTTTTCTAAAATTATCTGATCCTTAAAAGTTCCTTTTGATAAAAATAAATGGTAACAATTGTCAATGGGCAAGTCCTGACTTTTATCACCATCTGCTAACAAAAAAGATAAAATGCTACAGAGAAATTTCCTATTCTTTTGCTTGGAGATTCAAGACCAGTTTCTCATCAGCCTTAGCAGCTTGCTGCACTACTCTAATAGTACAGGGAGGCCCCATAGCCTGGTGAATCCAGCTGGCCCAGGATTTTTCAATCTAAGGAGATCTCTTGTTGGCTGACAGCCAGGGTACATAATGCAGAAAGCAGCACTGGACAGAGAATGGTAGACTCATGATGGATCTCGATATCTTGTGGCATTTCTGATTTGTAACACAACACAGTTTGAAATTCTCTGCCAAGGGAAAGAATGCCCTGGATCTATGGCAGCCCATCAAGATTGCTGCAGAGGATCTGGGCCAAGTGTTTGCTGATGTTTGATTGGAACAGCATCAAACTACACCATCTTGTTTCAAGTTTGATAAATCAACTTGATAAATTAACTGAGACCAAATTACATCTGACTCTTGCCAACTACAACAAACTTAGAACTTCCTGTTCCTTCAGCAGAGTTGGAGTGGAGAATAGGATTGTAATTGCGGTTTTTCAAGCAGCGTTTACTCAAAGTTGTCAGGAATTTTCCTGTGAAGCCTTGTCTGAAATTTCCATGTCCACTGGTGGTGCTTTACTACTAGGTCTATTTAAACTTAAGACTTTTCATGAGATATTACCTTAGTCTCAGACCTTCCCCTTTTTTATCCATCAACTTGGACTCATACATAGCATTTACCAGTTTCACAGCCTCATCTACTGTCTGTCCTCAAGGGATATGTCTCCACGCCAGAACAGCCAGATTTAGGTGCAGAAGATTTAATGTTATTGCAATGCAGCAAAATCACAGCCACGCAACCATGTGTGACAACTGACTGCTGAACCCAGGCTTTTTCCTAGGATATAGCTGACCTCAGTATCAACATATCTATGTGGCAGTAACTAGCTTTTTTGTGTGTTCATATAATCCCTAGTATGATCAGCTCCCAGTCTTGCCTGGAACATATGTTCACTACCACTAGTAATATCTAATGGGAATAATCTGAAAAGATACAGATTAAATGAAGATGGGTAGGGAATAACGTAAGTATCCAAATCCACATATCTACCTACATTGTCTGGTTTGAAACTTAATGGGTAGTAGTTTCTACCACAAAACTTTAGTCTCAATCAAATTAAAATTTTCTATACAGCTCTCTGTTGCTCATCAGTAAGAAAATTGTGCTGTTATTACTCTGATACTTGAGGATAAAACATATTGCAAATGGCCATCAATGCTCTATTATAAGTGACAATAATGATGTTTTCTTGGCAAAGACCTGCATCTAAAAGTGCAAGAGCTTGTGGCTCTTAAGGTTATATTTAAATCTGAGCAGTCTTGAACAACTGGAATAGTTATCAAACTGACAACATGACCATTTTTCTTAGAGTAAAATGGCATATTGATGATGATTACTTTAATCTCATTTTAAGTACCTCATAAAGTGCTTGAGAGGTTTGAAGCAATCTTGAGTTCAGAAGTTTTCTTCTAATTACAAGCCCTGTATACAATCTGCCAAAGATGATCTGCTGTCATTTCATTCTGCCTGGAAGAGGACAATGTAGAGTAGAAAGGGTAAAGGAGAAGCATTCACAAGCTGACCTGGACTAAAAAGCAGAGCACCCACATTCATGTTTCATAGATTCAGAATCAGAATCTGAAGAATCATAAAATCCTCCGTATTTCTAAGGTCTGGACACCACTTCCAAGATATGTGGTCTCTGTCTCACTTCTAAAGCTGTCCAGGGTTCCCCAAATTTATTCACACAGTTCAGTGAAGAGATTATTGGGTAGAAGTCACTGGTCAGCATGATCCTAATCCAACATAGGACTGACGTCATTCTTCCTTAGACTATGTGAGTTACTAAACTGGTGCTCCGCATTTGCCATGGATTTTCCCATATCCTTTACTTTCTGCAAGTCTCCCGTGATAAGTGGGTGTTCATGGAAGTGGTTCAGCTTTCCTTGATGGGCAGAAACTCTGGGAGTGGGAATGGTCTGAAGAATGTAAACTGGCAGATGATAAGCGGCACAGCTGAAAGTTCACGCCAGTCTTTGCATAACGTTACTACATCAATAAATGGTTTGCATCAGGGAATTTTTCTTAAGTGGTCAAATTCAGAGAAGCAAGGCCAAATTGTGAATTATCCTATGTCTTCTTCATTCTCTGGCCACCACAAGACTACCATGTGTTGATCTGAAAATTCCCTTTTGGATTCAGTAAAGTGGAATATGTGATAAGACATCTGATGTCATTCCGTAGACAAGGAAATAACTGACTTAGGATGGTATGGCTGTTAAATTCCTTTAAATCAACGAGTTTGACTTCCTTCTGTCTGCTCCCATTTCCAAAACTTTTTACAAAAACATTTCAGTTTGTCCTGTCAATCTTTTGCTACATCTGTTCTTTCTCCCAATCTATGATATTTTTCATGGGTTTGTTGTTCTGTTTTGTTTTGAGGGTGGAGGTCCTATCTAACAACTGCATTTTATTCTTGTAATTCCCAGTTTATGACTTCTTTTGGAAATATTTGGAAATATTTGGAAAACTCCATGTATTGCAGACTTATAAATAAACAATAACAGGACTCTGACAAAAATAGTAATTCTGAACATGTTAGACTTTAGCTTTTATTACTCCCAACTTAATCACATTTTAGATCAGCGGTTAAACTTGATCCTTTTAAAATTAAGGCTTTACCTTCAAATACAGGAGTAGGGGTTTTTTGCTTGTTTTCCGTGGTCACAGTATGAATGATTTACTTCTGCTTTTTCTGAAACAGACGTTTTTAGGCAGGTAGCAGATTTACAGACAGCAGGTCAGATGAACAGAGTCCAGATCTAGATAGCATAATTTCCAAATCCACTTGATTTATTATAGAACTCTATCCCCTTTTTTTTCCTTAGGTTTTTAGACTTCCTAGTGCCAGGATGAACTATAGTTCTACCACAGAGGCATAGATTCAGCTAAATGCAATATTGCAGGTGTGATGGTCTTGGCTTTACTGATATCAGTGACAATTGACCTTCCTAAAAGAATTGTCCAAATTTAATTATGAAAGAGGTGAACCAAAGAGAATTATTATAGCCATTGGGAATGGCATTCCTTTTATCCAGTTGTTTATTAAGTCTGTTTATCCAATTGAAACCTCCCATTTCAACTTGTGCCTGCTGTCTCTCATCACGGTACATGGTACATCACCACATACCACTGTGAAGACTTCAGCTCCATCTTCTCCATAACCTCAGTGTAGATATCAGAGGTTGCTGTTGCATTCCCCCAAAGCTATCTTGTTTCCAGGCTAAGCCATCCCTGATACCGCAGCCTCCCATCACAGTACAACTGCTCAAGCCCTGACTGAACTGGTGTCTTTCCACCGAACTTGCTCCAGTTTACTGATGTCTTTCCTGTATTTGGGGCTCAAAACTGGGTGCACAGTCCAAATGTAGTTTAATGAGTGTCAAGTAAAAAGCAAAAAACTCCCTTTGATCTGCTGGTTGTTAATGAAGCCCAAGAAGTTGTAATAACGTGCCATGGTGCTGGGGCACACTATGGGTTCCTGTTCAGCTCACCATCATCCACAACCACCAGGGCCCTTCCTGCAGAGCAGCTCCCTGGCCAAGCCTGTCTAATCATTGGGGCACTTCTTTCCCACATGTAGGTCTTTGCATTTGTCCTTATGAATTTCATAAGGTTTCTGTTAGTGTGTTCCTCCCTCCTGTCTAGGTCTTCCAAGATGTCAGCCCTGGTACTTGACTGTATCAACTGACAGTATGGTGTCATCTGGAAAATTGACAAGATGTCAAGTCACCTCCTTCAGGATATTGATAAAGTTATTAAATAGGACAAGTCTGCTATGGTACTCCTCTTGTTACCTGCTGCCTGACAGAGCATGGTCCATTGAGCATTGCCCTCTAAACATGATAATCCAACCAGTAGTTTCCATCCACACAGATAGTAACATCTCAAATTGGGTACAAGAATATTGTAAGAGACAGTGTCTAAAGCCTTGCTAAAATCAAAGTAAATGACATTCACTCTTCTTCCTTTGTCCACAAATCCAGTTGTTTCATCACAGAAGACAACCAAGTTGGTCAAGCATGATTTACTATTAGTAAATATATGCTGACTTCACAGTAACCTTCTTCTTGTCTCCAGAAATATGTTTCAGGAGGACATGTGTCATATATTCCAAAGAACAAGACAGAAATTGACTGTCTTGTACTGCTCTGCATCATCCTTTCTGGTATTTCTTGAAGATGAGGGAAACATTTGCTTTCTGCAGTCAGAGACCTCCACTGGTCTCTAAAACACAGTGGCCTTGTGAGAACATCAGCCAGTTTTTATCAGTGGCTTGGATGCGGGTCCCATGGACTTTTATGGGTCAAGTTGTCTCAAATAATTCCAGACTTGAATTTCACGCATTGCTGATAGTTCTTTCCTTGAACCCTGCCTGCAAGCACAGAGGCCTGGGAGACTAATCTATTAGTAGAAGCTCTGCTTGTCATCCTCAAGGCCCCTTGCAAGCCTTAACTATAGACAAGATTTGACTCTTCTAACATCATCCCTCTGTGGTCAGACAGTGTTTTTAAATTCCTTGTTTACAGCCTGTATTTTGTTTCCACACCCTACATACTTTCTTTCTGCACTAGTGCTCCACCAGGAATTTGCTGTTTATTCAAGCTGGTTTCCTGATATCTCTACTGCTTTCCTCAGCATTGTGATGGACTGTTCCTGCATTTCAGGGAAGGCGTACTTAAAGACCTGTTAGGTTTCTTAAACTTCTTTGCTCTTCAGAGCTGCCTTCCAGGGAACCATACCTAACACACTCCAGAATAAAATTTAATCTGCTCCTTTGAAGTTCACATTCAGCTCTGGTGAAGTTGGCAGGAGCCAGCTATAGTTGACATCTGCATAGAGTATTTAAAGGCTTATCTTTACCTTCCAAGGTAAGCAGTGGGAGATTCCCCAGCAGGACCAAAGGTCTTCCTTAGCATCACAGTGTTCCTGTTTCCTGAATGTTTGTCAACAACATCTACATCTTGTTCTGGAACTGGAATAAGTTGGCTCAGCTGGAGCAAGTAAAAGCTACCTCTTCTGACACCTGAGGTAGCTCTTGTCAAATGTGTTCCGGTGACCTGGAAAGTACATGTGCTTCAAGTGGTCTTTGAAGCCAAGGATGTGACGTGATATTGGAAGTTACTACAGAGCAGCTAAATTTGGCGCTGAAATGAGCAGGTTATGAAGTATTTCTAGGAAGACAAAGTAACAGGAATGATGTTGGTAACATATTTTTTTTTAAAAAAAAAAAAAGCTCTAAATTTGATTGATTGTAATATTCTGGGCTGAAACCTCAAGGGGGAAGGACTGCAGCAACATTATGCTGCAAGAAATATATCCCTGCTGCCATCTTCCAGCAAGCATATAGGAACACAGATTTTTCTTATCTGTTCTGGTGCCTATTAAACAACTCGTTTTGTCAATGAATTGAATGTCAGACCTCTAAAACAGAAATGACCACACACTTGTCCGCAGACAACTAGTCAAAGGTAATGAAGGAAGAGATTATAAACATGGCTTCAAGAGGGAGGCGAGGAACCAAGTGGAAAACAGACAGCTCAAAGAGAGCAAACACAGAGAGGAGCACAATATTGAACTGTCAGGTCATATCAAGGGTTCTTGACTTGTTTCTGACAGTGGTCACAAACAGATGTCTTGGGAATAGCAATCTCTCAGGCTCTAACAGTTTACATCTCACAAGCTTTAAGACAGAGGTATTGTTGTTGTATTGAATAACCCTTAATCATTGTAGGGATTTTTGTTGTGGTTTTTTTTTTTCTTTTTCTTCCAGTTGGTTGTTGAATCAATGCAAACTTTTGGCATATACAACATGTTTTAGTATGGAACTCCACAATTCAGCTATATGCTGTGATAGATAGTCACCTTCCCACGGTTACTTTGAACATCCCATCTAACCTTGCCCATTAAAAACTGAGAAGTGTGTAAACTTATAATATCTTCCCTCAGATAGAAGAATCCTATTTAAATATTTCCTGTAAAGATCCCATCTAACAGATGTGATCATTATCCCAGGCAAAGCAAAGTTGCTTTGCAGTGGGGAAAAGGTAGAGGTAAGAGAAGTCCTGCAGAAGAACAAGTGTCTGGAATGATGTCAGAAATTTCAGACATCAAGGAAAAAAACAGAAGGGAATGAGTGAAGGTTGGGCTGTTTCCTTATTTGATTACAACACGATTACTAATGTAGAGTTATAGCTGTAAACTGCTAAACGGCTCCTACTACAATTACAGTCAATAACTACATTTATCTTAGAGTACTGCTTTGATCAAGAAGCTACCGTATTAGGATCAAAGACAAAGTAGAAATCTTAAAAGGCATTAAAAAACCCTTCAAAATATTGTTTGTGAGTTAACAAAAGTTCCAGAAGAGTTATGATATGAAATTTTGACCTTTTTTGTCTCTATCTTATTTCAGATTTTTCCCAGGTGACCTTTTAGGGGTCATCTCTGCAATAGACAGCAATCTTTGCAGCTAGTTGGGTTGTTTTCATTTCTCTCTAGAGCATCACACGATATCCAGACTTTATACGAAATCTTTAGACTTTTTGCACTGCTACTTTAATGAAAGCAACAATTATTTTATGTATTAGTTGGAACTCTAAATTAATGTAATGTATTTAAATTGTGAATAAGATGACTTCTGTTTTGACATTGCTACATTGCAATAGATTGAGTTTGCTGTACATTTTCTCTGAGTGATGGCTTGAGAAAACTTTTTTGGCATTTTCAAATCTTTATTCTTACACGTATAGTTTTATTGGGGGGGAAAAAAAAAGAAAAAAAAAACGAAAAAAAATAATGTCATAAATCTCTATCTAAAATCAATAAAAGCTAAAAAATTGAATGATACTCAACTTTCATTCACACTAATATGATTCTGTTCTCTAAAGAAAAAAAGTTTAAATTTTCATTAGAATCCTGGCATGAAAGCTGCAACATCATGGGCAGTATCAGAATAGCATAGAAAACCTGAGGCATAAACTGCAGGGTATTTATTTAGCATTTGGAATTATAATTTGTTCAGGAACTACTTACAGATTGTTAACGCCTGCTGGGGAACCCTACTTACTGAAAGCAGTGTCCATGGCTTCAGTAAGATCCTTCTTGCTTAGCTAACTTTTTAATTCACATGAGTCAAAAAATTTCAAAAATAGATTTTTTTTTAAGTAGTAAAATCTTAGGAAAAAAATATCATGAAAGACAAAAATCATTTATCATAGAAACAGTCAATCAAGTTGCTATAGTCTAAGTCATGTCATGAATTAGTGACACAGCACACGTGCATGTCCCTCTAAGCTAGACTCTGGGGTACTCTGACAGCCACAACTACCAGTCAGCATTCAACTCTGTTCTACGGGTTTTCTAGGTTAAATGGCGATACCCATCTTCCAGACCTTCCCCAAGCATCTCAACAGGTAATGGCTTTTTTTCAACAGATATTGGATCGAGATGTCTGTCCACAAGAGCTATGCTTATATAGTAGAACTGTGTCCTCTACTTGAAGACAAAATACTTAAAAGTACAGAAACTGAGGCATGAACACGGCATATATATATGAGAAATTGTTGTGTTTGTCATGCTGTGAAGTCATCCTGCAAGCAGTTCTACAAAAATCCAGGGAGTTATAAATTTCTATACCAGTGCTAAGCAAAGATAAAATTATTCACCTTACACAAATATGTTATCAAAAGCTTTACCATGGTTACAATTCACTCCTACATAGACTGATGTACAGATCTTAAATGGATTGATTAACATGGAGCTTAAATGCCCTAACGTGGAAATCCTTGTACCACTCTTAGTCATCAGAATGGAACTGAGAACAACAGAGAATGTAAAGTCACTTGCAGAATTAATATTCTAAACCCACTTCCCTGAGAAGACATCAAGCCACACTATATGCTCTTCTTCACTTGACCACTTTTGTATTTATCTCTATCCTTAACATCAACCAGGGGGATTTACCTTTCTCAAAGTAAGAGAGGCTTTTGTTAACTGAATTGTATGCTGGTAACTGTTAAAATTAATACCCACAAGAAAGAAAACATCTTCCTTATCCCCAAATCATTATCTTTTTGTGCGGTTGTGTGCAGCTTTTCAAATTGTGCATAAGCTTGAAAGGCAATAAAGATGGTTCTATATAAATACAAACATTTTTTAATGGAGAAGCAAAACCATATAAGGAAAAGGTCCTTGACCTGAAGATCTTACAATCTGAAGGAAAGACACATAAAATACAAGAATGTTCAAGGGCAGACAAGGGTGCACAAAAAAGCTGAATGCAAGGTTAGGCTGGTGTAGAATTTGATTAGTGGAAATCAAGCTGGATTTAACAATAATAATTTTTTGCTTTCATTTAAAAAATAAATGGACTGAATGATGTAGCAATGGCCAGCCCAAGCTTGTACATGCACACAACTTAGGTAGGCATCTCTGTGATCAAATACATCATCAGTTCTTCAGTGTACTAGATTACTTTCTCAGAAGATCCATCTCAATGAACTAATCCAACTGCACCCTAGATATCTGGGGTCACGGGAGTGTTCAGTGTTACATCAGTAAAGTGAAAGGGAAACTGAACAAGGTGCAGGAGAAATAATTTCCTCACAGTAAATCTGCACCTGAACAGTTATTCTGGAAACCTAGCAATAATTAATTTCTTGCTTCGGTGAGGCAATTTAAATGGAGAGAGAGTATATTAGTTGGTAAAACATGAGGGGTGGAGGAAAACAGGTTTCTATGTCCTGCATGAGGATGAGAGAATGGGAGTCCTGATTAATAGCAGCTGGAGGTATAACAAAGTATCCTAAGAAGACAAGGAGGGCAGCAGTGAGCTGAAAGAGGGCTTTTCCCTTTATGTTGAGTCTTTCAGGTGGTGGATGTTTCTTGACATGCTACATGATATCCATAGCATTCAAGATATTCTGAGGGAAGGAGAGAGAGAGGACAGGACAGGATAGGCAAATCGTAACCAAATGTGTCATTTTCTATGTTGTTTGCACAATATTGGTATTCACTGCTGCTGTTACATATCTTCACTAAAAGATATAGATCAGTTTTTATAAGAAGTGCCAATAGATCGACCAATTATGTGACAAATGACTGATTTATGTCTGTATAGACCCCAGTCGTGAGTTAGGACGGTACTGTTGCTAGGAAGCCAAGAGCAGTGAGGATTTCAGCTGCAGCAGGAAAACCTGGATTCATCGTGTTGTGCTCTCTAATCTCTTTTAACTCCTCAGAGAAAGCACATTTGTTTTTCCAGTCTGTATATTTGACACCTGCCTCTGACAGACATACAGAAAACTGTCTAGGTGAATGCATGACCTTACCATACAATCACTCATAATGAATCTTTAAAAATTATTGTCCTTATTTATCCTTCTGAAAATAAGACTTCTCCCCTAACTCCAAAGGTGTGATATGCCTTTTCAGCCCCACACCTGGCAATTAATATAATGACAGAGTTAAACTGATACCAGAAAGAAGATAATGATCTGGGATCTTAAACATATCTTTAGGATCTAAATAAAAAACTTCATTTTTCAAAAGAGCTGGGCAATAAGCAGCTGCAGTATAAATAAGATAAAGAGATGTGAAAATCAAACCTTTAATTTCAGTTCCTAAATATGAATTTGAAAGTCAACAATAAGAACATTTTAACTACTTTTAGCTTAAAAAAATCCAACCTTAAGCTCCTGTTTTTCTGCAGGTCATATCTGGAAAAGCTCTGCTTTCCATAGCTTCTGAGCACCCAGTGGTCCAGCTGGACATGCAGTAATTCATAGGCACTCAGATCTCCTCAGCTGAAAGCCAAAGGTGTCTCCAATTACAGAGTACCGTGGTTTGAGAGTCTGATCCTGAATTTTAAGTTATTTACATTAACTGGGAAATTATTATTATTCTTTTGGCCATAATACTTCTGGTGCAGCACTACTCTGGCAATAAGGGGAACCTGGTAATACCTGAAGAGGATATGATGCATGGCAGAGGAGTCTGGATGAGGCTACAAAGCCACAGTACAAGTCCCACAAAGCAAAACTAATTTTTTCCAGTAACCACAAATTCAGGTAATTTCCAAACTCCACTTTCAATTGCAAAACAATATTAGTAGACAAAGGCAGATTAGTCATTCTTACACATATTTTTCCAAACAATCCTTCCCAAACTTCTTAATCATAACCACTGCCATTGCTCAAAATCTCACCAATAACCATTCACTTCTATCATCAAACTCTTAGTTGAAATCATCTGTAACAAATAGGATTCTGCAGATTGTCTTGGGAAAACACTAGTTTACATCTTCTTCATAAGGATTTCTTAATTTGCTCACAGGCTTTAAATATCACAATTGAAAGAAAGAAAGAGGCTGGCAGAGAAAAGTAGTTTTCACTTTTGTTGTTATTGTTTACATTGTGAGACACTGGGAGAAGAAATGTAAAGAGAAGAGAAGGAAGGAGGATTTGTATTAAAGCGTGTATTAAAGGATATGCTAGTGCAGGTAAAATTTTAAAAATATGCAAACATAAGAAATTTCCTTTGGAATAAGGGGGTAAGTGCTATTTTAGTTATATAAAATATTCCCAAATGTTTGTGTCATCCTCCAAAACTAACAGAGAATGTCTAGATATCTCTCTTAAAAGTTTGTCTGTGAAAGTTTGAATGTTATCGTTGCATCATTTCTTAGAGCAAAATTATGAGAAACTAAAACTAAGTCAGAACAAATCATGTGTGACCTACACAAAAGCTAAATTGGAATCTGTACATTTATTTTTAAATGATATTTTGTTGGCTCCTCTGATCTATATGGGTGATAGGCCAAACTAAATCCCTCAACCTTAACTGAAGCCCAATTAACTAAGATAAATTGTCAAATCACTCCAGAGAGGTGATCAGCATTATTTAATCTTCAAAGCTGATGCAGCTGGCCAAAACAGGTATTCCACCAAGTATCATAGTGGAATATATCTTTGCTATCAATCAAATTTATCAAATATATAATAGATCTGCTATCACATCCAACATTTCCCTAGCCAAAGTATTTTTTGTCAAAGACAAAAGACAAAATTCCAGTCCCAGAGTTCCTTCTGTTTCAGATCAGGGTAAAACAGCCCATGACTGTTCTGTATACAACATTTTTTTTTCTCTGAGAAGGACTTATTCCTTCCAGTCACATTTTAGTCTTTCTTATATATGTTTAACAGAAGCCCTAGTCCTACGGCTTTCCTTTTCTAGCCACTTGCCTCAGCTGGATCAGTGAAGCCACACAGAATTGGGCAATATAGGGTTTATTTATCTAATCTCCACTTGTGGTCCTGAATGAGCATACTCAGGGACCAGAGGCACCATTGGCAACATGACAGAAGCCTACGTTTAACACCTCAGTCTAGTAATATTAAAAAGTCTGCATGGAAAGATAACTGGTTTGATCTGGATGCATGACTTCCAGCTGAATGTTGGTGAGATGAATCTTGTCTTCTGTATATAAACACCAAAGCACAATATCTGAAGCTCAGCAGTGCCACTGAAAGCAGAGTAAGTTGCAGATGACTTACCATTCTGAACATGAGGCTGTGCTATTAAAATTCATGGTTTCCTAAGGAGTAATAATTTAGCCAACGGTTTTGAGAGTCTAGTTTATCATATGGTACAAGTTCAATGGTCAAGCATCAAAAAAAAAAAAAAAAAAAAACTGCCAAATAAAAAATTAGTTTTATAAGAATTTCACCAATAAAAACTGAACATTGAGTTTCCAGAAGAAATCTAAAACTAAAACTACAAAATGGGAAAAAAATAATGTTAAATTTAGAGAGGTCATGAAGTTAAGGTGAAGGATGATGCTCAAGACCAACAAAGGTACCAAAAAAAGAAGACTAAGAGATAAAAGGGCAACGCAGAGTGCCTCAAATCAGCAGAATACATCTACTTATACAGATAAATTTAGGATTACATTCGTAGGGAAAACAGAGAGGTTAATAGAATATAACCCATGAAGTACATAATTTGAGAGATCTGGGGAGAAGCAAGTCATAAAAAAGTGCAAATGAGAAGCAGAATGACATATATAACATAAAACACATGAAGTATAATGCAACAAGTATTCTAGAGGTGATTATCCTTTCTTGGATAATTCTAGAACTCAGGGTTAATTACTATTCTATTAACAAGGACAGACACATCTTAAGCTGGTGTATGATGTGGTAAGGGAAGGGGCAGCTTCATTTAGCACAACTTGTTCTCTGCAGAAAGCAAAACCCTTTCGCCTTTATGATTAAATATTCTTCTTTTAACAAAAGCAGCCAATTAATTGCACATATGTTGTATCCTACCCACAAAATCCAAATGGCAAATGCTCTCTGGGCAGATACTTGATGTGAGAGGAAGGAAAGTACTTTTATATCTGTAAAGACAAATTACTTCAGTGTTAACTTTAACGTGAAACAATTCTTCCAAAGATTGAAGGCAGTCATGACTCAAGGAATGGAACGATCCAAACCATGAAAAAAATCTTACTTCTCAAATGAGAGATGTGATACAAGTCTCTTGAACTGAAACAAAGAAATTAACAGTGAAACTTGCCTTTTTAAAAGTCATTGGCATCAAAAGCATGCAGATAACTTTAGCTTAACAAGGTATGCTATCCCTGTCAGAAACATAAACGTCCGCTCTTACTTTTTTCTGAAACTCACATGGGTGAGTAGTGATGATTACTGAAAAACAGCAAAAGAATTGTTTTAATTATTTACACCTGTTCAGGAAATAATTGTTATTAAATATATGCACATTATTTATTATTTACTGAAGAAAACAAATTTAAAAATTGACTGAAATGAGAAGGAAAAGAATGTCATTTTTCCATGTCAGGCTTGAATGAAGACAATGCTACTCAAAGTTCCAGCAGTACATGCCAGCTTCAATTAGAACATAAAAGAAAAATCTGTTGCTAGAATATAACAGCACACTTTGAGAATTTTCTATGTGCTTATTACGAACTTAAAGGGTTGAATATCCTCAATAAATTCTAAGTTTTGGCATTTCACTGAAGCTGTTGTTAAGTATTGGTCTTATTGTAGGATTCTCTGAATGAAATACTGTGTCCTGTGCTATACAGAAGTTCAGAACAGATTATCATAATGATCACTTCTGGCCCGAGAACCTTTCTGTCTGAGAAAGTATTCATTAAAGTTATTGCATCTTGTCCTTCCGTGTCACCTTTCCCAGCTAATTGCCTACAGTAGGAATGAGATAGCTCCATTTCAAGTGAATATATCATTGGGCTACAGAGCTCCCTGCCATGCTGGAAGGATGGTAAAGTGCAAAGAGCTTTGCTCCGGAGAGCTTGAGGTCAGTCCATATGATATGGCCTGAACTGCACCAGGAGAAAAAGGTTCCCACTGTACTTTCCAGTGCCCCTAGGCAATCCCCATGCCATTGCTGAAACAGCCACACAGAACTGTGTAATCTAAGTAGTAAACTGATGTATCCCAATCTCATGTAAAAGCCTTGAGCTGCCTTTTCAGCCAAGGACAGCTCAGAAGTCTCCTTATTTCAGGAGTCCAGCACTTCTGTTGGTGGTTTATTCCTTTTACTGGATCTGTCAGGGAATCAGAGCTCTCATCTTTGAAGATTTAATGTCTGAGAGACCCAATGTCAGTACATTGACTTGGATTGAAACAGTCTCAGCCTTCATATCTAGAGTCAGTGCCTGCTATCCAGGATATTTTCTAGGAAAAAGCTTGGCCGATCTCCACAGCCACCACAAAGTTTGTTTAAAGGGACTGAGAGCTGTCATGGACTGCAGCTTAATTCGAGCAGCCCAGACCATAATGGAGTTCATAATACAAGTCCATCTTAATCACAGAGCTTTATCTATTATTTTCATGTAAAATACACACTGGCCAGTTACTGTTTTCTCTGTAGTGCAGTTAAGTTGCAGGCTGATAGAATGCCATTTCATTTAAAAGGCCTCAGAGTAATCGAAGTTGTCCGTTATACCTTTCCTGTGCATTATAGGGAAAGTTTCAGAAAGTTACTACTACTAACTTCTAATAGTCTAAAAACCTACAACATAAAAGTAAAATTTTTAGTAATTTGTTAGAATTTTTCTCCTGAGAACTTCTTAAATGTGTCAGGTAGCAGGACTGTTATTTCTAGGACCTAGATTTAACATGTCATTGCAGGAATCCTTCTTGTCCCAATCAACAGAATCTTATATTTACCTGCTAACCACTCAAGCACTCCTTAAAGATCTACTGGACATGAAAATATGAGGAAAATACTAGTAGGTATAAAAACAGAACCTAGATATCCCTGCCTGAATATACACTTGCATATCTTTATCTAGCATTCAGTTAAAATCATAGAATCATAGAATGGTTAGAGTTGGAAGGGACCTTAAAGATCATCAAGTTCCAACTCCCCTGCCATGTGCAGAGACAGCTCTCCCTAGAGCAGGTTGTTCACAGCCCCATCCAGCCTGGCCTTAAACACTTCCAGGGATGGGGCATCAACAATGCTCATTAAAAGAAGATTTAGAATTAAAAATGAAATAAAATGTGATCCCACTTCCAGCTTTCTGGCAGACATGTCAAACAAGACTTTTAAAGTTATTTACCTGTCTTCATATGGACATAACACCTTCTGTGAAGAAGGTGTGTGATCCAGTTTGCTATGGAAAAATGGAAGTGGTCTTTGTCAGTTTATCCTCTTTCTCTATGTGGTACTAGTAGTAATACTTTTTCCCCTTTCACTGATATATTACTTTTTCCTGGTTTTGGATTATTTTCTGATTTGCAAGATGTATGTGTCATGCTAAGGATTCAAAGATACTGCTTTTGCATCAGTGACATCAAATAAAAAAATTATAAATGAGGCTAATCAAAAATCATTCACAAGTCTTTGCCTCCCCTAAAGAAAAAGGTGTTTTGAATATAATAGTCTGTAGAATTTGACTAATGCTGTCATTTTTCTTCTATCCAGTAGGAATACAAAACAATACTTTTTGTGGGAGCAGATTACTAGGAAAATCTTATTTTAAATATAGCTCCTGTGTCATATCAAGCTGTCCACATTGTCCAGGGTCAGAATGTTGCACCCAGTCACTGATTTAGGATTCTGGGCTGGCAGTGCACATCTCATTACTGTATTCTGCGCGTGACTGCTAGGACAGTCTCAAGATTCTGTTCCCCAAAACTTTTACAAAAACTTCTAGAAGAAATGAAACAACCTGAAACTTCAGTCAGAGTATCAAAAAGTCCCTAAGTTAAACTATCTGTGATTTGCAACCATCATATTCAAACTCAAGTTCAAATCAGTCAGGGAAAAAAAAGCCCGACTTTAGGCAAAACACGGTCTAATATTGGCAGATTCAATGCAAATCCCTAGGAAGCACATGCAAATCTAAGTGCAGATAGTACAACCAAAGAGATCAGTTTTGTAATTTTGAGTGAAATAAGTTATTCTATTGCCAGTCCATATGTGAATGATTGGTTGTTGCTTACATAGTGAGAGAGTGTCTCGTGCAGAAGTTAGAGAAGGTAAATAAAGGCACAAAAAAAAAGCTAGAAAAGCAAAAGAGAATGGACTTAAATGTAGTGAAGCCCAATTAACACCTGGTATAAAATACAGCCTGCGCCCAGGCTGCAGAAGGAGGGAGAGGATCATGAAATGGCAACAAGAGAAGGGTAGATCCATCAGCAGCTCCATCACCAAGAAGGATGCCTCTTTGCCTGCAGGGCTGGTGCCATGGGAAGGCAGCAAAGAGGTTGAAACAGATTAATAAGATGCCCAAATATCACTGTTTCAAGCTGCATAGACAAAATATTGCATCATTCTTCTGGAAGATCAAAATTTGCACAACTAAGAAAGTAGAGAATGGAAGATTTTTTAGGGAACTTTATACTCAGCATTACTCTGCACAGCAGCCCTTTTGAGATATAAATTGGGACAGTATAACAGAATCTAATGTAAGATTTGGGGGATTTTGTGTAGAAATAAACACCACCTTATCTATCATTATAAGTATTTTTAAGCAACAATATTGCAAACATCCTAAAATCCACCAAACTAACTACAAGAGTCAGAAAAGACATGGTAAGGAAAAGCTCATTTCAACTGTTTCTCTCCTATCCCTGCCCCCATTTAAATATTTTTCGGCCTCCAGATTCTTTAGATGATTATTTTGCTTTCTAAAACAATTTGTGGGAGTATATTCAGCTTTATGAATCCAGAATTCATTGCATAATTTATACCCTGCAAAAATGGAAGAAGAAGAGTAGAAGCTGTGCAGGAAAGTATTAAGATGGTCTGTATCAATACAGGATGCTTTCCTCTTTAATTTTTTTATCCTTCATCATTTGTTCAGTAAATTTAAGTGGCAAGGTATTAGACTTCTAGGATATTGCTCAGGAAAGATTATAGAATTCTACAAAAAGCAAAGAAATGTCATAGGAAGTCATATTTATTTTTATTCAGAATCTGAGGAGACTGTTCTGCAGCCAAGAGACATTATGTTAGGAAGTGTTGAAGATGGACACAAATAAGCCAACAGAGCATGCATGTGTGTCACGCTGTGTCCTAATTCTGCAAAATATTATGCCAGAATTAGGGCAATTAGAACAGAAATTCTGTAAGGACAGAGGACAGCACAGTGAAGCAGTGTTGTGAAAGTCCGTAGATATCCTTGCGTTTATTTCGCATGAATTAAAGCAGTTAGTCCCCTTTTAGAAACATTCTGTTTCACCAGGGTGGGAGAAAAAGACCATGGACAAGAAACAGATAGTCAGTTGTCTAAATCCTTTATAAGGGGTACTGAGCTGCGCTGTTAAAAGGCTGCAGTGACTTACTCTCTTCCAGAAGGAAAATATGTGGGATGAATTAAGACACTCCCATGCTATAGTGGTTTCCAGGACAGAGCAGTTTCACATCATTCATACTGAATACCAAACTGAAAGCCTACTGCTTTGTTGTCTTCCTTCAAATTTGTAAGGAAAACTGAATCACTGTTCTCAGTTATTAGAAATAAAAGAAACATTGTGGGCACCAGATCAAGTGAGGTCAGCCCCAAAACATCAGAATTCTCTTCACATTTAATCTAGATTATTAGGGAAGGGGAGGTCACTAGCAGGCTCAGTACTATGAGGAGAAGCTGATGGAGCCCATAGGCAGAAATATCCATTGGGTAGACTAAAAAAGCTATCAGTCTCACAGACTCATCAAAACAAACCTTTGTATTACTGAAATACAAGAGGAAATAACGAAAAAAATTTATTGCAAGTATAGTTTTATTACTAAATTTAAAAAAGAAATAAAATAAAAGCATTATTAAATACCAGAAAATAAATATGAATAACACTCAATGTTGACAACATAAATTTGACACTGGAACTGGTAGGAAAATAGTTTCCTGCTGAAGGAAAGGTTTTGAAATTCCGAAGAGAATTCATGTTGAGCAGGAACAAAAAAAATGAAAAATCTAATGAAACGAAAATCTGGAAAAATTACAGTGGATCAAAGAAATTATTTTATTAAAATAATATTTTTTTTTTCATTTCTTATTATGTGTATTTCCAAACAAGAATCCTTGAGAACCAAAAAAAAACCTAGGGTAAAAAATCTCGAGAAGACTAGAAATATCACAACTTAAATATAGCTCTCATCTGCCACCTAACAGTTTGGTTTCACATACAAATCAAATTATATGAATCAGCCATGGCCTATGTTTTACAGATAAGATTGCATCCTATAACTTGAAGTAGAAGTCCAGAATACTTCTAGTGCAACAGCCTCGCATAACCAAAATTACTTCCATACATGGCACAATGACGTAGAAAAAGAAAGATGCCTGTGAAATCCAGAGAGTACAGTGTTAACTCTTCTCTGAAAATCCTTCAGTAGAGAATGAAAATGACATCATAGGGAGTAGGAAAGATCTCACCATTTAACAGAATTGTGCTGTAGACCGTTTCCACTGACAACACTATACAGCATAAATTTCATTATAATCTCACCAAAAAAAAGAAGCTTAAATATCTCATACAAGAACCATCTGCATTAACGAAATGGGTAAAATTATATGTGGCTAGAACATTTGTACAGAAAACATAGGGCAGAGGTGCCATTGATTTTTAGTGATCAAAGGAAAAAATGACAGATTAATGTATTTCAGTCTCAGAACAAGCATTTTGTGAGCCTTTCATTTAATATCTAGTGTTCTAAAATCCAGTGGCCACCACTGTAAATGGTCTTGGGTTTCTGCATTGTAAAGAACATCCATCTCAACTTATTCAACTTGTTTGCTAATGTGCTGCCATACTTTATCCTGCGCAGCAAGTATGGTAAAAAAAAAATCATATGACGTGATCCCTTTAGTTAGGCCTGTGTTCAGCCTTTCAGCCTTGCATGCATGGAGTTAGGATGATATATTCATAAGGACTGTGGACTATGTCATATGATCTAAGTGAAGAAATCTTCTAGATATAGTCCAGTATTTTCATCTTTCTACATTTTCTGAATCAAGAAAGTGATTCTTTCAACCATATATCTTATTTTTCTGTCCCTATTTCCTTTTATAAACCCATAACGAGCATGTAAAGGAAACAGTTCTTTTTAAGTAATGCTAAATGCATTCAATGACAACTCTCATTGGTGTCTCCTTTTTTCTGTACATCCTTGGTAGTTCACAAATACCACACAGAGCAAGTGATGTGGAAGATGCCTGGAAAAAAAAAAAAATAAAGTGGGGGGGGAAGTAAAATTGTGTCACTTTGGCTCTGATGACTGTAAAAAAATTACTGCATTGTTGATGTATATGTCCAATGTCACACGTTTCAGGGTGCTTCAGGATACACGTGAAGGCAATGCTTAGAGTAGGAAAGGACATCCAAGTACAAATATTAGGAGATCCAAAAGGATTCTGGGTTTTGGAGATAAACACTTTTCTGCCTGTTACTAACAAAATATGCATTCTTCCAACTAACGTTCTGTGAAGTTAATTGTATTCCTATTGAAATAATGGTGTAAGTATTACAAGTAAATTTATAAATTAACCAGAAGACTGCAGGATAGTTAACTGTGTTCCCCATGGAGTACTGTATGGGCTAGCTGGTCCATTTTACATTATGGACATACATACAGAAGGAAAAAAACAGAACCTGTATGTAACTAGACACTCAGGTCAATATTGTATAAAGGTCAATGACCAGAGAAGAAAGAGAAGCAGTAAAAAAAGAATGGAGAAAGACTGAACTAATAGTATTAAAAGAGTAAAATGTTTAATTTTCTTAGAGTAGAAGGTCTTAATTGAAAAGAAACTCATCACAGACTTATTAGAATCAAAAAACATTTAATTGCTTTTGATGTAACATTTCAGTAGTAAGGAGATATTTAGAAAACAGTAAGACTTTTTTCTGAACAGTCTTGCTGTTTTAAAAACAGCAAGACTGTTTAGAAAACAGTAGGACTGAAAAAAATGTCTTGGCAACAGCAGGGCATAAAAGAACTTTTGAAGGAAGGTGCAAAGAAGAAATTCTGGGCTGCTTGGAGAAAACCCTGCTACTATGATCCTTGCGTGAAGTATTATGGTAGTTCACAACTACTGCAGAGCACCACAAAAGAACTGAAAACAAAACCAGAACTGACAGGAGACACAATGGCATTATGAATAATAACAAAAAAAAAAAACATTAAGTCCATGTATCATGCTGAATTAATAGTGAAATGGAGGCTGGGAAGAGCACATACAAGAGAACGTAGAAGAAAGTAGTCCCTTGTAGTAAATCCTCCAAATATTTCCTAACATCTCTGTACAGGGTCCTGCTTTTTGTGTGGAGGTTTTGCAATTTTATTTTCTCCTGGTTTTGAATCTTAAGGTCAGTTTCTCTAATGGTGCAACAGTTCATTCAACAAAGAAAAATTATCCCCCTGTTCCACTCACATTTTCATAACATGGAATCATGGAATTGTCAGCTGGATGGGACCTCTAGAGAACACCTAGTCCAACTCCCTTGCTAAAGCCGGACTGCCTAGAGCACATTACTCAGGACTGCCTTGAAGGTCTCCAGAGAAGGGGACTCCACAACCTCCCTGGGCAGCCTGTTCCAGTGCTCTATCACCCTCACCAGAAAATTTTCTTTCTCATATTGAATGAAACTTACTGTGATCCTGCTTGTATCTTATATCTTTCATCTTTTCACAGCTTTTCGCACTGCTGTCTTCAAAACAGAAGCAAAAAAATGGATGACTCTACCATGTTTTCACTTGGAACAAGCTTCCATTTCAACTTTCCTTTTACATATAATATTCCTTCAAAAGCTGCCCAAAAGGTTGTGTGCTGTGTGCGTGCTTTCAATCCTACAAGGGAGGAAAGCAAGAAAGAGCTGTGTGGGCATTAGTCATTAAGCTGTATTAGGATCTGAAATAACTATCTGACTAAACGATCCATAGTTTCGACCACTGAAAACAAGAGCGAAAAAAATATATGGAAGGTGGAGCTCTCAAAAAACCTCTATATTCCCAGAACACTGTTATAATAATTTTGTTCTATCTTTGATTTCACTGGTGATTTTCCTTCTAAACTGGAGTGGTGCATCACTTCAGAAGCCATTGCATTCAGATTCAGGGAGCAAATCTTCAGTGTTGATGAGAAAGTAATTTCAACTTTTGACAACTCTCACTTAATGACTTAACAAATTTTATCACAGGAAGAGCTATGTGAATGATAGAGGATTTCAGTTTGCCAAAAATGTATAGATTTTTAAATATGGCTGAGTTCCAGCTGGAAAGGAAAACAGACTTTTCAAATTCACATCTGATTAAAAAAAAAAAAACACAAACAACAACAACAACAAAAAAAAAAAACGAGTCCAGGCGTCATGGGGAAGAAAAAGAAATGTTTTTCTAGTAATGCAAATAATTTTATTTCAGTGTTCAACTTCAACATGTAAACTTGCTATATAAAATAGAACAGGATTTTAAAATGAAAACAGTTTTGCCAAGCAATAACTGAAAAGCTTTCACCAAAAATGTCAAAATGAGTTATTTTGACATTGTTAAAACTTTGTCCCTGCTCTTTTAAAATTAAAGTCCAGCCAAAAATACCTAATTTCATTAAATAATTGCATTTCAACAGAATGACATAAGATGATGGAATATGGTTCTGTCTAAGTCTCTCTCAGCTTGTGTCATAAGTCCAGACTAATAGGATTCTCTAAGCAAATACTGAGAAACTCCTAACAACAGCCATATATAATTATCTGATGGCCACTTTGAAATTTACCTTCCATACACATTAAAATCCTTCTTTTAATTTGGGGATTACAAGGTAGAGAGTTGGAAATTTGATATCTACATTGCTCAGTGATTTAAAATGAATATATTAAAGTCTATCAGATTGCATTGTAGCAAGCTCTAGTGGTAACAATGTGAAAACTCAATAAAGTAAAAACATAAATGCAAGTTCTAAACAGTGATCTGCATTGTAGCCTAATTCAGTGATAATTTAACCCTCCCTGATGCTACAATAAAGAAGTGTTTTCCCTTCCAAAAGGAGCTTTCAAAATTTTCTGGTAGCTAATTTAAAACCAGTATGTGATGGTGCATTTTAGTCTATGTTTAGATTTGCACTTACAATACCTGTGGTACAGTTTAAGTATTAATAGTCTTAAATTTGGGCCCATAGATCAAGCAAAATTCTGCATAGGAACATGAATAACATATATAAAATATCAGTTTAAAATTATTTGTGCAGTGGAGTCTTTTTAAATGTTCATTTTTAATGTATTTTGCTTTGAGTTCCAGTCATCTTTTTCCAGCTAAATGAGCAGTCATCCTCCTGTAAAAATCCTACTTGCTTTTCCTCCCTGTCCTCCTTGTATATGTGCAGATAGCAAGCATCTTCCCATAACAGTGGCAATATTTAGAAATTATATTTCACTGCAGCACTGAAACCTAAACATGCCTTTTCCCCCCCCTACACTAAATTTTTTATTTCTGTTTCCAAGCAGAACTTACTCCACAAGCAGTTACCAACAGAGGTGTTCTCTTCACAGTATGCTTCCTCCTACTGCATTATATCCACTGCTGCAGTGAAAGGAGCATTTCCCTATGCATTGATGGTTTTAGGGAAAGTGTCTCCAAAGTGCAGATGCATTACAGACGACTTTGTGACTCTACGTAGCTGAACCTATCGACAAATACTGTGTCAGTCAAATATAATTGACCTTCAAGGAATTTCAGTCCTTCTCTGGCCTGCTTACATAGGTTTCCTTGTGATGTTTGCCATGGAAGGAGCTAACAGAGAAAAAGAGGTGCAGTATTGCAGTGTATTGTGTGGAGTATATCCTCTTGTGGAGCCTGATTCCTCAGTACAGTGCCATACAGGGAATTGCACCCCTCTAAGGCACCCAATAGCGAATCCTAAAAATAAGAATGTGAGTTAGTCCTTGTGTCAGGTGGCAGAAGGGAGGAAAGTGCTTGACCTTGGTTTGGTTGGGATTCAAAAGAAAGTTGAAAGATTAGCACTTCAAACTTAGGTTCACCCTTGAAACCCTCATATCCACATAGGTCTACACATCTTTGCATCTTCATACAAAGTGTCTGTTTTCTTCAATACATCTGCTACCATCTTTCAGAGGACATGAGGACAATATGCCTTAATGCATATGTGTCACTAGAATCTACCTTTTGAAAGCAAGTAGTTCCAAGGTTGTTGAAATTGAGATGTACAAGGAGAAGAAAGGATGTAGAGGACATAGTGGAAAAGATTTCAGCAACAAAATCAGGGGAACACAGCTGGAAACCAAAGCTGAACACTCATCTCCATGGCCACTACATAACTAAGTTCCTTAGGGCAACGGAGGACCCATCTACTTTGTCCAACAGCTCTGTGGCCCTCCTGCTCTTGTTAGAGACTTTTTATGGTTTTCTCAGCAAAAATTCTTTCAGTCTTCCTTGCCAGCTTTGCCCTCTCACAGATGTTTGGTAAAAGAGTTCACTGATACAACAAATGTGAGCACACTTGGCACCTCATGCATCTAGCTGGGAAAATGCACCTGAGAGACAGGAGAGAGAAATGCCTGGGAGAGGAGACACACAGCAGGGATCTTTGGGAATTGTTTCACTAGTTTAGCTCTCTTTCATACTCCTTTATGTTTATTTATGGTCTGTGTTTGCCAATGTAATATATCATAATCTGGTGTTTGATATAATTAGACTTTGGAATTCCCTCAACTGAAAGTTCTTCAAGAGAACACAGTAGGGTTTGGAACGATTGATTTATGATCCTCCCTCCCCTTCCAGGTCTGTAAAATGTTTCATTAAACTGTTTTGTTGTTGTCTCAGAACTAAAACTGCATGGGACTGTTCATGAGAGATCCATCAGTACCTCCTGGAAATTAAGTTCCAAACGCTTTTGTTCTCGTTTGTGCTGACTTGCACTTGCCAGAGTCTTCTGCTGCACTCTTATTTCCCAAGACAGATTTAACTGGTTCACATCATCACATCATAATTTTTGAAGATGGAGGTGCTATAGAAGGGATGCTTTCCATCTTGCAACTGACTTATAGGTACACACATTTGCAAAAAGAAAAAAAAAAAATTTAAAAAAACCCACAAAGAATGTAAAACTCTCACCCTACAGATTCCAAGCAGTAAATCTCTGGCAGCATTTTAGCATGTTGAGCCTTTCTTTATTTCCTTTTTCTTTTTCTTTTAACTTTTTTTTTTTTTTGACATTTTTCAAATGGAAAGCTCAAGGTTTATTATGCAGACTAAACACTTTCAACCAACTGTGACATTTCAGTATAATTCTAATAAACTGGCCAGACATACTGAAACCAAAAACATTGACATCAAAAGAGAACCTATCATGGAATTTGTTATAGGTGTTGAGTTACAGCGGAAAACGGAAGTAAGATACGTTAAATTGGGTTACATATTGCAATAACTGTTGAATTATTTGAGTTTTAAAATTTATTTAGAAATTTGTTTTTCTATGGATGGTAATCTCTTAAAATTTGAAATTTTAGAAGACTGCTCTGTGTTTCAATGAAAAAAAATTATGAAAGATAAGAAATTTTCAGTTTTAATGGGTTAGGAAAAGTTAGTAAGGAATATGGCAAATTGAAGAATAGTCATTAAGGAAATGGCAAATGGCATTTGCTGTGCTTTAGTGCAGGAATTGTTCAACATTTCATAATCTTGCTGATTGCCTTTGTGAAATTCTTTTGGGGAAACAATTACTATAATTTCACCTTCAGTATGTCTTATCACATAGTATCCTAACTGTACTGAAAATGATTCATGGAGGTGAGATGGGTTTCAGTATGAGTAAGCAGTCAACATCTTCATCTCACTTGCATGAAAAATCTTCTTTCACTGACATGAAAATAATTCTGTTCTGTACCAAATACTGTTGTAAGCAAGTTATTTTATTAAGCTAAACTGTAACAAATAAATAAATCAATAAATAAGTAAAAATAAAATAAATATAAGTAAATAAGTAAAAATGAAATAGTCTTCAGTAGGTCTTCTGAAATATGAAATTAGGGCTAGTCACTTGAAGTAACATTTGAGCATGCGATTCATAATTCAGTTAGCTCTCAGCATCTTCCCTAGAAGAAAAACAGTGAATTCACGCTATGATGAGGAGAAAATGTATTTTATAAATGCTTAAGATATCTTTTTTTCTCCATAGTCAACCTGGATCAACAGACTTAACAGTCAGTTTTTTCCTTTTTCTTAATATAGCCATTGTCTTGATAATCCAATCAAGAAAACAGCAGGGTTAAGTTATGGAAACAGTCATTGTTTCACTCCAGTGGATATCAAGATTGTTGTTCTATAATTTACAAAAAAAAAAAAATCAAATCAAACCCAGTACCCAGAAAGCACTGTAATAATAATCAAAATTTTCTTTACTGTTTCTGTTCATCAGAAAATCTGGTTCTGTGAATAACAGTATTTTGAAAAGCCAATTCACTGGAATTTTTTGCAGTGATTATCACGGCAAAATACTGGTTATTATTATCATGCACAGAAGAAAAGAGTACTATTTTCAACATTTTAAAAACGTAATTTCCTCCCATCTAAAAGCCAGTTCACTGGTGGCAACATCTTTACCAGTCTTAAAATCAACCACAAATTACTTCAAAATCACATCAATATAATTTCATATTGAAGAAAGCCAAGCAATGAATTATGTGAGGGATGCAAGGAATAGGAGACAACAGCTTTATCATTCCAAAGTTCTTCAGGGTGTTTGCTTATGACTATGCAAGACAACAGCCTAAATGTGAGGTCATGGATGAGAAGTTTTAGCTCTGTCATTATGATATGGAAAATCTCACCTGCTTATGTCAAAGTCTTTAAACACAGTAAGCAGAAAAGAAAAATTATGTTGTTCCATAAACTGTATTTTCATCTGCTGCTGCCTACTGGGAATACCTTTGTGTATCGCCAGACTATGATGCCAGAAAAGAACATCTTTTAAGGCTTTTTTACCTGACTTAATTTTCTCCTCAGTTATTGTCTTATAAATCAGGATTTATTATTAGGCATCTCCTCTACAGAAATGCTAAAAATACAAGCCAGGCTTTAAAAAGCATTTCTGTCAGAGCCTTAGAAAGGCAGACGGGAACAGTTATTGAGCAAGAGGATTTTACCCATCCCTTCCTCTCCTTCACCGCTGCAGAGATCTGTGTTGTGATCTCTCGCCCTGTAGACCTTCAGCACCACAGCCCCCACCTCATCTGTTCCAGACAGCAGATTTCCAGCATTTTCCTAATGAATTTGCTCCTCCTGCTACCATCCAGATGTTTTTCTCTCTTCAAGCACTCGTTCTGCCTGCTTCTTTTTATCTTAACTAGATTTACACTTTTTTTACTGCATTAGCCATAAGTTTTTTTCCTTTACACTTCAACTACCAGTAGGCATACATACATATGTGCATACTCATTCTGTACATGTTTATAGCTGTGTGTATAAACAGACAGCTGAAAGACAGAAATGGCATGGTGAGGAGAGTGAGGGTGCTGGAGTTTGCAAATGTAAATGTAAATATCCCTGCCCAAGCTATACAGTCAATATATAACGATTCAGATGAGCAAATTTAAATCATACTTTGCTAAGGGCATCTGAAATATTCATAAACTTGGGGGGGGGGAAGCTAAAAAAAAAGGGAAGGAAATCCCAATGCTATGATTTGTTTGTTATAATTTATTTTCTATGAATACCATAATGTCATGGCAGCCTACTGAAATCAACAAGTCTACTGTGTAAGTAATATGCATTCAAGATTAGGTGAAGAGAGGACAGTTCAGGTCTCATTTAACCTTCAGATTAACCAAGTTATTACTTTTAAAAAATCTTTATGTACTATGTTCACATCTTATCCACATGGACACTAAAAGCACAAGTCAGATTTTAAAAATTAAATCTTATTACTACTACTATTAATAATAATAATTCCAAAATTCAGTTGTTTTCTGTTGGGTCAAATTACAAAAAAAAACCCAAACAAACAAAAAAAAACCCCAACAAAACAAACATCAATACCATCTTTACTATGCTCACAGAGACAAAAATAAATAAGTGAATAAGATTTAGTTTGACAAGTCCTAGAAACACTTTGCAGTGATCTGATGTTGTCGAGTGGTATGCTAGCAGGTACCAGGAATAAAACATAGATTCTTGCATCCCATCCTCAACCACACATATCCTTTCTTCACATCATTCAGTTTAAGGTCCACATGAATGAACTAATGATTGATTAATTAATTGTCAATGATTCATTAAATGGTCATTGAAATTAATATTTAAGTCTCTGCTATGATATTTTTTTTCAGATTTCTAACCAAGCAAAGCCCGATCTAACTTCAGGTACTTTTCCCAAAGTTAAAAACTCAATTGAATATAAAGACCAGCAGCTGCTCCCCACTAAACACTAATGGGCACATTAAAAATTAAGCTAAGCAATATTCCATTCCTGATATAAATATCAGTCATCTTCATCTCACTTTCTCCCCTAAAATGCAATAAAAGAGCAGGCCCTGCTTCAAACAGTGAAATGAAAGCCCATCAGATTAAAATGCAGAGAAAAATTCAAACTTTTAGAGCCTAATTAACTAAAAGGCAATATGAAAACACACTTTGCTTTTCAGAAGAAAACTAGACAAGGAAGCCATGCAGTAGAATGGTACTTAACATTGTGTCTGTCCTTTAATAAATCTACCTAAATGATGAGCTGATTTTTTTTTTTCCTTTCCTGGAACATCAAGGGGACAAAATGTCCCTGGTGGGTCCAGGCACCCAATGAGGGACCTTGACTGTGCCACCAGTGACCATCTGTTGTGTCCAGTTTGTCTCACATCATCATTTAGGTATGATGAATCTGGCAGAGCTGGAAACCAAGCCTCAGTGGAAACCAAGCCTCAGTGGTACTCTCTCTGTACTGCCTTCGTGGCTACAGCCTTTGCATTCCCAAGAAATTCATGCATCTGCTCCTCCTCCCACCAGCCTCCTTCCCTCACTGGTACTATGCCCTTGCTCTGCCCTTGCTGTCCCTTCTGAGTTGATCTCTGCCACCACATCAGGATGCTGTCAGGATGCTGGTGCAAAATGCCAACAGGAAAAGACCCACCTTGTGCTGTTGTATATTATTTCCATCAAGAGATTCTAATTATTTATCTGGAAACATTGTGAAACATTTCCCTCGGTTTAGCTATTTCATTAATGTAGCGATAACATTTTGGCCTTTGTACTTAGAGCCTGTCATTCTTCAAAATGGGGAAAAGACCTTATGTTCTTCATATGACACTCGGTTTCCTTCATGGTGCGTGTTGTTCCTTGGTTTTCAGAGCTGTCCCATGTCCTGGGCTGCACACTGACATCTGTTATATGCTATTTGTCTCAATTAATCACTGCATATATATCAAATTTGTTTAAACGCTGCCTTTAAAGGAAAGTCTGTTGGTACTAATTGTATGCTAATTACACTTAGGTATCTGCTAGGAAATTATCATCATTTGGGGATTTGCTTATTGTTCTTCCTGGGATAAGGGGTTTATGTTAAATACCAAGGTGGCTTTATTAAGATCCTAAAAACCAATCTGCCAAAGAGAATGTTACACTCATATCAGATGTAATCAGTAGTATAAATAACAAAAAAAGTTAATGAGATAAAGTCATCTTGTGCCAATTTCCTTACAAGTCATTTCATCCAATTTTATCCTTTCTGAAATTTATCCTTTAATAAAGTGTTACTAATAACACTTGGAGAGGTTGCATTATGACAATTTCAAGTATACAGAAGAGGTTTTCTCACAATCAAAATAAGTGAATTGTACAAGTTTTCTCTCAATTTGCTTCTAAAATCTTCATGGATCATACTGTAAAGGTGTTATATAACAAATCTTCTGTAAATGTTCATGTGGAGTATTTGTGAGGTTGGGAAATTTCTTGAAAGTTCCTCATTTCTGTCAGTGTTGGGGAAGAGTTAGCTGGCGAATTAGACATGCCCAGTTTTTTGTCAGTATGAATCTTAACAAGATTCCCAAATGGACCTAAAGATTTGTCTTTGTTTTACAAGTCTAATTTTTCCCTTGTGAAAGTTTCATACTGTAGTGCAGTCAAGGTAACAGCTTTTTCAAACATTTTTTCTGCTACAGTTGCATATTAGCCATCTCTGACCAAAATTATCTACCTGATAGTTCCAGTAATATATTTTCTGTTAAATAATCAGCAGATAAAGTACAGAAATAGTCTAGTCAGCAGGCTTTCTTTTTTCTGGTACATAGTGGTAGATAAGAGCAAGAATAGTACAAAGGCCACAAGAATGGTAAAAATGCAGAAAAGTTTATGTGTGGGAAAGGATTAGACAATGATTCTTCTGGCGGGATATCATATCTATGATAAAAGTCTATAAAATTACGTCAGACATGGTGGAAACAAGGACAGAATGGCTGTTCACTGTGTCACATAACACCTTAAAACCACAGAGCTGGAGAGGGTTGAACGAAATTCTCAGGAAACAGCTTCAAAATAAAAGGTGTTTATCACTGTATCATGCTATTACACTACTGAAATTGCTATCAGGTATGGGGGAGGTCCAGGTTCATCCAGACTGAAACAGCAACTAGAAAAATTCATGGAAGAAAAGTCACAGAACAAATACCAGACACAAAAAAAAGACTGAAATAAACTCTCCTGCACATGCAGCTTCAATGCCTAAACAGGAGGGATATGGGGGCTAACCTGTCACATGAGCTGGAGAGCTTCATAAACTGGAGATGAGCCGTGGGCATTCTGTGACAGGTTATACACAGTGTGTGGGAAAAGACCTCAAAATATGTGTTTGCTTAGACCAGAAAAGAGAAGACTCTGGGGAACACAAAGATCTTCAAGCATCTTAAAAGACTGCTAAAGAAAAGTGGTTGAGCTCTACCTCCCCACACCCAGTGGGAGCAGAACATGATGAAATTGGCTTTTCTGTGTATTAGTGTAAGGGCTGGTTACAGGAGACTATTTTCTGTTTCTCACTTTCAGGAGCATTTCTATGGCTATGAGTGAAATTAGAGAGATATTTGTTCCTCCTTCACTGTCTTCCTGCTCTACTTCTTGCAAGAAAGTACCCTTGGGAGTCTGTGGATACAAGGCAGCTGGAATAGCAACACAAAACAGTCCATGCCAGACAATGATCTTTGTGAAGTCAGCACAATTGCATATGTAGTCGGTCTGGACTCCCCAGTGCAGCCATGGTCCTCCATGTACATTTGAACCAGCTGTTCTCCCTTAAAGACAGTAAATTAGCTTGCACTCTCGGTCTATAAATCAAGATTGGATCTGATAGTAACCTGTAGAAGGCAGACAAGTAATTTCTTCACAGGAGGTATCAGGGAAAGTCATACAGCCTCTATTTGACTGACATCTATATAAAATTATAGTAGTTCCTGTTTATTTTTAAAACCTTTGAAAAGTCAGCCTATTGTAATCTGAGTACACAAGACTAACAGTTATTTTGCTTGATTAACAGAATAGAATCCTTTTTAATTCTGCTTGATACTCTATAAACTAATAATGAGACTCTTTTTGAATCACTAGATATTGAGTGACACAGAAAATCATAATATTCACTGTGGGATTAGTATTATTCTTTTTTTTTTTAGGTAAATCTTCCAGCTCTGATATGAGCAATATCTGATTTTCCATGGGAAAGTCAGTATTCAGAGAATTACAGAACTGTAGGAGTTGGAAGGGGCCTTCAGAGATCACAGAATCCAAACCCCATGCCAAAATAGAGCAGGCTGGACAGGAATGCATCCAGGCAGGTTTTGAATATGTCCAGAGAAGGACACTCCACAAACTCTCTGTTCGAGTGTTATGCCACCCTCAAAGAAAGGAAGTTTTTTGGCATATTTAAATGGAACTTCCCGTGTTCAAGCTTGTGTCTGTTGCCCCTTGTCCTGTCACCAGGCACCACTCAGAAGAGCCTGACCACATCCTCTTGACAGTCCTTTAAATATTTAAAAGCATGAATAGGATTCCCCCTCAGTCATCTCTCCTCCAAGTTAAATGGACCAAGGTCTCTCAGCCTTTGCTCATAAGAAAGGTGCTCCATCCCCTTGATGATCTTTGTAGCCCTCCACTGAACTCTTTCTAGTACCTCCTTGTCTTTCTTGAACTGGGGAGCNACTCTCTGTTCGAGTGTTATGCCACCCTCAAAGAAAGGAAGTTTTTTGGCATATTTAAATGGAACTTCCCGTGTTCAAGCTTGTGTCTGTTGCCCCTTGTCCTGTCACCAGGCACCACTCAGAAGAGCCTGACCACATCCTCTTGACAGTCCTTTAAATATTTAAAAGCATGAATAGGATTCCCCCTCAGTCATCTCTCCTCCAAGTTAAATGGACCAAGGTCTCTCAGCCTTTGCTCATAAGAAAGGTGCTCCATCCCCTTGATGATCTTTGTAGCCCTCCACTGAACTCTTTCTAGTACCTCCTTGTCTTTCTTGAACTGGGGAGCCCAGAATTAGACACAGTACTCTAGATGGGGCCTCGTCAGGGCAGAGTAGAGAAGGAGGATAACTTCCCTTGACCTGCTGACCACACTCTTTAATGCAGCAATGGGAGACCATTGGCCTTCTTGGCCGCAAGGGCACCTTGTTATCTCACAGTGAACTTGCTGTCCACCAGGACTCCCAGGTCTTTCTCTACAGAACTGCTTTTCAGCAGGTCAGCCCCCAAACTGTACCAATCTATGGGATTATGGACGTGAACAGTGGGGTAGAGTGCACCCTCAGCAAATGTGCCGATGACACCAAGCTCAGTGGTGCGGTTGACACACTGGAGGGAAGGGATGCCATCCAGAGGGACCTGGACAGGCTTGAGAGGTGGGCT